>JAODAL010008616.1:0-116458 GCA_025379985.1 Phyllomedusa bahiana | reverse complement strand
ATTGTTTTTTTTTTGGCCCCCCTTTGCGCAGCCGAGACAGTGCAGTACCATAAAAAATTTATTACATTTTTGTGGTTTTTTTTTTTTTTTCTCCTTCCTTTGAGGGACAAGAGGAACTTCTGTGTTAAAAATATGGGTATTTTTGTTGTTTATTTGTGAATTGTTGTATCAAAATATATTTTCATGTCACTATTCTAAATGTGGTTTTGTATAAATTGTATAGCTTTTTTTTTGCTGTTTTATCCCCTTCATTGACCCCTTCAAATAAATTTATTGTTAATCAAAAGAAAAAAAAAATGCTCAACAAAGGAAAACAACGTTCCCCCCCCCCCCCACTCCCCCCCCACCAGCAGGGACAATAATTGATACATAAGTGCAGGAAGAGAAATAAAGGGAAACCAATTTAACCCTTTCATCTAGGTAAGGACATGGGTAGTACAAAATACAAATGGACAAATGATTCCGGGAAAAAAAAAAAACATGAAAAAAAAAAAAAGTAGAAAAAAAAAAAAATGCAGTGCAGGCAGCCTTCGGGTTACGAACAGGACAGGGATGAGGTTTGTTCTTAGGTTGAATTTGAGCAATTGGCAGTACATGTATTAAATGTAACTCCAACAAATGTTTTCCTTTTTTTCTGTTTTGGATAATGCAGGGAAGGGTTAAAACCCCTTTGACATTTCTTTTGTTGTCTGTGCTCTTGGTTAGAAGATTTCACCTCACTTTCTGTCTCATATGCTGTTGTGGCATGCTGGCACTTATAGTTCCATGTTCCACAGCAGCTACTAGCTATGAAACAAAATGCCCCGCAGCCACAGCAACACATGTACTGATCAGCACCCATGCAATTTGCACATGTGTAGTGTCACACGTTGGCGTTTGTAGCTCCACAACTACAAATGGGAGCATGCTGCACATGTACTAATTGTATGGGTGCTGATACTTAAGGGCTTGTTCACACAGAGTTTTCACTCCGTGTTTTTCAAGGCCCCCTTTTTAGATCCGTTTTGGGGGCCGACAGGATGGACCCCCGAGTCGATCAAAAAAAATTTGATGAGATCATCACTGCGGGCATGAGGAACACGCAGCGGGTTCACATGAGGTCCCCGCTGCGTGTTCCCATAGCGCAGCTCGGGTCCGTCTTTGAAAGAATTTCATGTCATTACATTACACTTGGCAACTACTAAGATGTCCGTAACATCTTGCTGCCATGTTATCTGGTCCAGCATACACTACAGAGAGAAACAAGTTGGTGCCAGACACTTAGGGTATGTTCACCCAGCGTTTTTTGAGGTCTAAATTTGTGCTTTGAAAGACACTTCAAAAAAAACCCCGTTAAGATTTTTTTTGAAGCATTATTTGAATGTATTTTAAAAATTTCCCTTCCCCATTGTTCCTATGGGGATTTTACGAGCAAAAAAAAAACGCTCAAAATTGACTTTTCACTTCTTTTTAAAAGGCGTAATTTGTACAGAAAATGGTTCGCACTTACGCTTTGAAATATAAAGGGTATTTTTTTTTTCAATGAGGAAGATTTGAAATTGCCCCATGCTGATTTTGGGCTTTTCCAGCGTGTGAATGTCTAAAAAAACGGGCCCAAAAAAAGCCGTGTGAAAAATACCCTTTTCCCCGCAAAAAAAGGTGTGAGCTTTCTCACATGACATCTGCCGTTACAGATCTCATAATGTGTATGCCCTAGACCACATGTCAAACTCGAGGCCTGCAGGCTAAATCCGGCCCGCCATATGTTTTAGTCCCTGTGAGAGTTTAAAACACCCAAGCGGGTTTGAAGACTTTGCATGCAGAAGGAGCGTTTTCCCCTGTGGGCACAGACCATGTTTGCAGAAGCAGCTACACCGGCACATGGAGGGGCACCATCTTGGATTCGGAGCTCCAGTGTGCGCCCTCACACTGCGGTAATCAGCAGCTCGCAGGCGTTGGCACAGCTATGACAGCCCAAACGAAGCTCCAAAGTAGGAAGCGCGATGCTAGAGCGAGAGGGGAGGCTGGGTATTCTACAACCTTACAGGACATGTTGTTTTTTTTTTACAGACAAAAATCAGTATTAGGGTGTGTTGTATAGTGTATATTTTATATATAAAATATTATATATATATATTATATATTTTTAAATATATATATATATATATATAATATATTATATTTTTAAAATAAAATATAACTCCCCGGGGCCCATTTTAAATTTAGGAAACCCCTTTCCCAAACTCTCTTTAAACATTTAAATTTCAAATCGGGCCAAATACAGGGGGAAACTCAGTCATTTGGCATGTAGACAGGGTCAAACAATCTCCGCAGTTCAAACCGAGCATCAGTATGGGGAAGAAAGGTGATTTGGTGCCTTGAACAGGGGCATGTTGTTGGTGCCAAAAGGCTGGTCTGAGTATTTCAGAAACTGCTATCTCCTGGGATTTTCATAAAACCCATCTCTGGGGGTTTACAGAGAATGGTCAAAAGAAAAAAACACCCAGTGAGGGAGTCCTGTGGGGGGAAAAATGCCTTGTTGACCAGGGAAAAGGGAGAAGGGCGACTGGTTCGGCTGATAGAAAGGCAACAGTGACCAAATAGCCACCGTTACAACCAAGGTGGGCAAAAAGCATCTCTGAACGCACATAGGGGCAACTTTGGGCAGATGGGCTACAGCACAGAAGACCACCCCGGGGTGCCACCCCTTCAGCTAAGAAACAGGAAAATGAGGGTCCAATTTCCCAAGCTCATGAAATTGGACGTGAAGATTGGAAAAAATTTTCCCGGTCGTGAGTTTGATTTCTGCTGCGACATTCGGGGTAGGGTGAATTGGCGTCAACAACATGAAAGCATGGATCCATCCTGCCCTTTTATCAAGGTTCGGGCTGGTGGTGGTGGTGTTTTGGTGTGGGGAAATTTTCTTGGCCTCTTTGGGGCCCCCTTTGGGACCAATTAACTCGTTGCACCCTTGTGGGAAACTATGCCAAGAATTGAGGCAGTTTCTGAAGGCAAAAGGGGGGCCAACCCTTACTAGCAGGTTACCCAATAAAGTGGGCCGGTGAGTGTATAATATATAATATACACATACATACATACTCATACAACAACATACTGATTTTTGGTCTTTTTCAAATTTTTTCCCCTTGACTTCAATATAAATTTTATTGACGGTTGCATGTTTCTGCCCCTAGGGGAATACAGAGGGGAACCCCCCTGCAGACGTGCCACCAAAAAACCGGTTTTGTGGAAGAAGGCAATTATTTGGCGTCCGTAACCATAGGTTACAGACACATGTACCTAGCGTGGCTACTATGCAGCTAGTGATGGGTTGTCTTTCCTGGAACGGCAATATTGTTGGTGTGGGTTGAGTTCCAATGTTCCAGTGCCAGGTCTTACCAGACCTATTAAATCCCTGTCACTCCAGATGTCCTTAAGGGTTGTGGTCAGCTACATGGAATTGGGAGCAATAGTAGAGCTGAGGAGGCTCTGATTACCCCCTTTTTGGGTGAGGGGAGCCCTGAAAAGGGAGAGTTGGAGAGATTGGGCGTGTGCTATACCCAGATCCTGGTAAAAAGGAGGGTCCACGTGTTTCCAACTCCAGTCCCCAGGCCCCACCAACAGGTCAGGTTTTCTGGCTTTTCCCTTTCTTTTCACGGGGATGTAATTATTGTCATGCATTCTGTGGGAATCCTGAAAACATGATTGTTGGGGGTTTGAGGGGCTGGGGATTGAGAAACACTGGTTTAGGTAGTGGCTAGATGGCCTGAGGTTTTTGTTATATTGTTTGTTTGATTCCTGTAAACCTGTGCCCAAGAATAAAGCTGGCTGAGGTCAGTTTAAAACGATTGCGTGGGTGTTGGAGTGACGTATGTGCCAGGACCATTTATGAAAGACCCCCGGGACTGGCCAAGATGGGGGGCGAGCAAAATGAGGTGCGCACTAAAAATAATATTTATATATATATATAATTATATAATATAATATATATATACATATATATATATAAAAAAAAAAATTTAAAAATATATATATATATATAAATAATAAAAATAGTGTCCGTTAGAATCCCAAATAAAATTCCAGCAGAAAATGCTTTGTTGTCCCCCAACCAACCCCTCAGCTTTCGTTTTGCCAGAGCACTATATGAAATGAAAATACCCATTGTCTTTGTTGCCAATATCAATCAATCTAACAATTAGACCGTTTTGATACATGAGTTCCATAGTGCTGACTCAGATGGATGTTGAGTGATTTCCTATGGAAACAATAGTAGTAATAGGTCCTATAGCACGTTTTTTTTTTTTTTTTCCACATGTAATTTGCAGTCCCTGATCTGTGTAAGAACCACACCCGACCTGGTATTGGCGCGGTTCCTTATTGCACCTCTGTCTGTGCGTATGAGTCCAGCCATATAGATGATGGGTTTCCAGTCCCTTTTTTTTGGACCCCTGGTGCTTTGTAGTTATCATTGCCTTAGACTTGTTGAGCAGAGTGACTGCCACCACAGTGCCCGCTATTGTCACTGGCATGCACTGTGCTGCCATCTGTCTTCTTGTGACGGGCACAGTATCGCCCGGACAGCTGGCGCTGTGCGGCTCTGCAGCTGTATTGCTGTTTGTAGCGCTCCTCTGCTTCCCCGTCTGAGGCAGCTCTGTCTGATAATGGAATCGTACATGATTTTCACGGCTCCTTTTGTAATTGCTCATTGCGGGCTCGACAAGTTTATTCTCCCCTAGAGATAAGTAAAGTCCTGTTTCTTCCTCCATGAGACATTACATCTGATCTTGTGTGGAGAACACCATTTGCTCATGAATGCATTTCTGCTCTCATTGAACTAGTGGTTTGCTGGGAACCTGGCCAAGGATCTACTGAAATCTGTTTGAAATACAGTGTCGGGTGAAATGAATAGTGCTGGCACACTGTAACGACTGAATGCTGCGGGACAGCACTGATGCTTTATGTATGGGTTTGGGTTATATTGGCTTTTCCTTCTTACAGCTGGGCTTATGAATATTAGAATGGGAACTTTTCTCTATTAAGATGGCGATGTTGGAGACAAGAGGGCCAGATGGTTGGACATGTTCATGCAGGAACCACGTATAGTTGTTTCTGTGTTCACTTAGACTAGAAGTTACTGAACTTGTGGTTTTCTTCTATTATAAAAACCTGCAATATACCCCACTGCAATAAGAACAGAGAATTATCTGACCCTTTGGGGCTACTTAAGGGGTGTTCCCACGAAGGAACATCCAGCAACAGGTTAGCTCATAGCTCGCTACGAGGCAGCCTTGTTACAGAGTGAGACAGGTGGCGCCTGCAGATGTCTTCCGCATTCATTTCTATGGAAGTTCCTAATACATAGTAACCCGGCTATATTCAGAACTCCAATAGAAATTAATAAGGAAGACGTCCACAAGCGCCGCTGTCGTCATTCTGTAACTCGGTCGGCTCATAGCTAGTTATGAACCGACCTGTTGCCAGATGTTCCTCCATGGGAACACCCATTTAAGGGGGATCCACCACGCTGTGTGAACATTCCCTTAAAGGGAACCTGTCACATAGGTTATGCCCCCCTTGCTAAGGACAGCACAAGCTAGTGTCAGACCTGCTGTTCCCAGCGCTGTGTCCCTTATTCTGTAAGATGCAGCAGTTTTAGAGCATTTACCCCTCAAATCTTATTCATGAGCAGGTGTTAGTCCCGCCCACCAAAGGCTAGCTCCGCCCACAGACAGTTATTCACATGTTTCTACCTATTCAAAGTAATAGGTTTATCAGTTGAGGTGGGCGGGACTAGCTTCAGATGGGCGGGGTTTGAAAAAAAACTGACTCTTTGAATGACTCTTCGAATGACTCTTTTCTGGCTGAAAACTGCAGATTTGAGCATTAAATAGAAGAAAACTGCTGCATCTTACAGAATAAGGGACACAGTGCTGGAAACAGCAGGTCTGTCACTAGCTTGTGCTGCCCTCAGCAAGGGGGACATAAACTATGTGACAGGTTCTTTTTAAAGCGATGAGACTATGGAAATCACTGCTAAAGGGACTTGTCACAGTGAACTCATTAGCTACAAAGAGATGTTACCACCCCCAGCTTATAGGAAAAGGAATTCAAACACAATAAAATTGCGAGTGAAATTGTAGAGGTCCCGTAGCGCTTCACAGATTTGGGAAAGGAAAAGTATTAAAATCAACTCATAATATTAAGTTGGTTTATTTAACATAGATAAAATAACAAACAGGCGACGCGTTTCACGGACGATCTTTCCTGCTTCTTCAGGCATGAAGATCGTCCGTGAAACGCGTCGCCTGTTTGTTATTTTATCTATGTTAAATAAACCAACTTAATATTATGAGTTAATTTTAATACTTTTCCTTTCCCAAATCTGTGAAGCGCTACGGGACCTCTACAATTTCACTCGCTATTTTATTGTGTTTGAATTCCTTTTCCTATTGCTACAACCGGAGTCTGTTGTGGAGTACGAGACCGGAGGATTCTCGGGCTGCTATTTTGGGCGCAGTGCGGTGATCAGCTGCTGGATTACTTTCCTATTACTAAAGCGATAATATGAGCTATACCATTTAATAGTACAACTCAATCAGGTGAGCATTATCCAATATTGTTGCTCACATCTATCCTATTACAGTAACACACGTTGCGCTCTCTTGTCTGTTTTTTTCCCAAGGAATCTCTTCTATGGAGTCCGGGATATTTTGGAACACCCCCAGCTTATACTCACTACACACCTATGCACCAACAGTGAACAAGAAAACAAAAGATTGTGTAATTTGATGTGGACCAGCTATAAAAAAAAAAAAAAAAAAACATTTTATGGTTTGAATACAGCAGGGCAGCAAACCATGTAAAAGCACTTAAAAAAAAAAATACCACAAAGGATGTGTTTATGATGGGAGTGAAAGAACTCTTCCCACACAAAACCAAAACTATTCCTTCTCCAATGCAACTTGTGAAAAGTAACTTTGCCATAGTCCATAAATAAAATGAGTATGAGGTACAAGTAACAAGGGACAACTCCTGAATAATAATATATGTATAGATGTATCAAGGAGCAGTGCAGAGATCTCTCCACACCCAGGATTGTAGCCATAAGAAAATAAATAAAGATAAACCATTAAAAAAAAAAAAATCTTATATTGCTTGCTAAGGGTGGGTTCACAAGGTGTATAGCGACGCGTACCTGTGTGCACCAATATACGCCTGCTGTTGAAAATAGTACATTCGACATGTCACTTCTTTTGGGCGCTTACTTGCTGGAACGTACGCCACAATATCATAGCACTCAATGAGTGCTATGATTTTACCATATTTGTAGGCCGTACTTCGGGCGCATTGCAGTGCAATTACGTCTCAACGCATGCCCGGAAAAATACACCGTGTGAACATACCCTAAGGTTATGTTCACACGGCTTATTTTGGGGCGCATTTCGCTGCGTACTGCGCTTAATACGCAGGGAAATGCGCCCCATAATAACGATAATCCATAGCTCTCATAGAGAACTATGGATTACGCCTCCTCCCCCCGCTCATACAATACGATCGCATTGTACGCGCGGGGGAGATAAGTGACATGTCGGTTACTTGCGGCGATTATGTGCCGCGAGTAATGCAGGTCTATGGGGCCGGCGGGCTGCGGATAATACGTCCCAAATAAGCCGTGTGAACATGGCCTAAGTCTTGTATATAGCGCTTGTCTCACTTGTTCAGTGCTATTCTATATAGAATAGGTGTTGGCAGAAGGGATTATGACCCAAGCTGCCCCCGCAGAGCTTGCCCCACCCCGTCGTGTTAGTTAGCTGAGGAAGAACAGGACCAGGAGGAGAATTTTTGCTTCCTTTTTTATTTTCTAATTTTTTTCTAGATTTATTCTTCCTTCTCATTGTTCTCAGTCCTCCCACATTTGTACCTCTTGCGTCATTTGTGCGTGTCTTGACTGAATTTTCATATTATCTCGTGTTTGCTCAATATTTCGACATGGCAAGGGAAGTTGTGGGTAAATCATGCTGATTACTCGCAATGATAATATTCTTTCTTTTTTTCCTTGCAACCTACAATCATACTTAAATGAACCACAGGAACCGTAAATGATGGAAAACTCCAGACAAATGTTAACATGCATAGCCATTGTATACGTGAACTGGGTTTTTTGCGTCTTGGACTCGGGCTTAAATTATGCACTTTGATTTCCCGCCGACTCCGCCAAAAACGTGCATTTATAAATAGTTAAAACCCAATATTCTTGATAATCCTCAGACTGCCTTCATATAGATGAGATTTATCTTTGTGATGTAGCCAACTTAATAGTGTGGTCTGTATGTTGTAGCAGCTTATCACTGTCATCTCACTGACACATTTCTATATCTGCTTAATTACCTTTCTCGACATGAGACCACTAAGCTCCACTGAAAAAAGTGAAACCATTGCCCTTGGAATAAATTAAACTAAGGGATTTATACCCATTGATTGGATAATATGCTATTTATGTCTGATTGGTTTGGGTCTGGCCTCTGATACCTACACTGATGTACAAAATTGCCCCCATTCATCTGTGACTGACTTTTTATTTTTATTAGTGCTATATATTAGGGTACGCTCACACAGCAATTAGCAGCGCGCACCTGTTTGAAAATATGCGCTGGCTTGCAGCACAATGACTTTTGTTCTTTTTGTCCAAATCAACCAATTGGCTCAGCTTTCATTCTTCCAGAGCATTTTAAGAAATGAAACCTAAACTGTGGTTGCTTTGGACAACAAAGTCAGTCTTTACGGTAAGGCCGTGTTCACACGGCTTATTCACGACGGATTTGTGAGCCGGAATGCGTTCGCAAATCCGGCGTGAATAAGGGACGGGGGCGGGGCCGGAGCGCGGCGGGGACGCCGCTCCCTGGCCCCATAGACTTGCATTATCCATGGCGCGTATGCGACGTAATTAATGTTCATGTCACTTTCTCCTGGCGCGGCGGATTCGCCGAGCGGGGAGGAACGACGGAATCCACTGTTCTCTATGAGAGCAGTGGATTACCGTAATAACTCAGACGGATTGGCGCCGTACTGCAGCGCAAATCCGGCGTGGAGTACGGCGACTATCCGCGGACAAATAAGCCGTGTGAACAAGGCTTAAGACGGATTAGATAATTGAGCTCCAATATGCTGAGTAAGATAAAAACAGTGCAAATACAGACAATCACGGACTTGCGTCGCTCCAACTTGCAATTATCCCCTAGTTACGAACAGGGACTTATTAGGCGTGACTCGGTGTGCTGTGAAACTACAAGTGCCAGCATGCCGCAGCAGCACATGTTAAACACATATACTAATCCGCACCCATACAATTAGTACATTTGTGGTGTGGCATGCTGGCACTTGTAGTTCCATGTTCCACAGCCGCTGGTAGCTGTGGAACTACAAGTGCCCACACGCCACAGCAGCACATGTTAAACACAAGTACTGATTAGCACCCATACAATTAGTACATGTGGGGTGTGTAATGCTGGAATTTGTAGTCGTGGAAGTGCCAGAATTCTTAAATATACTTTTTCCTATTTTACATACAAATTCATTTTAGGAACGAACCGATATATCCTACCCCGTTCATAATCCGGGGACTGCCAGTGTGTTTAGACATTTTAGTTTAGTTTGTCCATTTGGAGGACTTGTATAACAATCCAACCTCATTGTATTAATAATCAGTGCAGAAATCCAGGTAATAACAAAGGGTTCACATTTTTTCTAAGTTTTTTAACCTAGTACCGTATTTTTCGGACTATAAGGCGCACTTAAAAGCCTATGATTTTCTCAGAAATCGAAAGTGCGCCTTATAGTCCGATGCGCCTTATATATGAATCAATTCTTCCCCTGGTTTTTAGACTTTGTCAGAACGTATTAGGTACAGCTAATTTAGGACACTGATTTGCACTGAAATTTGGGAACTGATTTGCAACTGATTTGCAATAGTAAATACGTTCCGAAATCATTTTCAAATCATTTGCAAATAAGTGTCACTAAGGGCCCGTTCACACGGCTTATTTGCCGACGGATTGGCGCCCCTATTCCGCACCGGATTTGCGCTTTAAAACGGCGCCAAACCGTCGGAGTCATTACGGTAATCCACTGCTCTCCCTAGAGAACAGTGGATTCCGTCGCTCCTCCCCGCTCGGCAAATCCGCCGCGGGGGAGAAAGGTGACATGCACATTATTTACGGCGCGGACGCATTGTTTTATGGGGCCGGGACGGCGCCCCCGCCGCGCTCCGGCCCCGCCCCCGGCCCGCCCCGTAATCACGGCGGATTTTGGCGCGCAAAACGGCGCACAAATCCGCCGGGAATAAGACGTGTGAAAAACGGCCTTAGGCTATGTTTCACGCAGCTGATTTCAGAACTGATTCACGTCGGATTTCCAATGTAAATACGTTCCGAAATCAGTTGCAAATCAGTTGCAAATAAGCTTCACTAAGTGTGACACGTATTTTGCGATACGGCACGGAAATATGTACATGTATTGACTTTTGTTACAACTTTACAAGTTGAGAGTTAGGCCTCGTTCACACGGCTTATTCCGCCGCGGATTTGCCGACGGATTGACGATCGTCAATCCGTCGGCAAATCAGTCCAGAAATAAGTAACAGCTTATTTTCTATTGATTTCAATAGAAAATACGGCTCGTACGTTCACACGACGCGTAGTTCCGTGCCGGATTGCCGCCGCGGATTGACGACGGCAATCCGGATGGAAAAACAATCACATGTCAATTATTTCCGGACGGATTCACCACCTACAATGATTGGAGATGGTGAATCCGTCGGGAAATCAGTTACTAATACGTGCCACACTGAGTGGCACTTATTTACAACTGATTTTCAACTGATTTCAGAACGTATTTACGATCGGCAATCCGATGTAAATACGTTCTGAAATAAGCCGTGTGAACATAGCCTTAGGCCTCGTTCACACGGCTTATTTCGGCACGGATTGGCGCCGTACTGCGCGCCGGATTTGCGCTTCAGTACGGCGCCAATCCGCAGGCAGCAATTACGGTAATCCACTGCTCTCATTGAGAAACAGTGGAATCCGTCGCTCCTCCCCGCTCGCGAATCCGCCGCGGGGGGAGAAAGTGACATGCACATTATTTACGACGCGTACGCGCCGTAAAACAATGCATTGTCTATGGGCCGGGAGCGGCGCCCCCGCCGCCGCTCTGGCCCCCGCCTCCCCGTCCCTCCCCCTTATTCCACGGCGGATTTGTGCGCTCAATACGGCGCACAAATCCGTCGGGAATAAGCCGTGTGAACGAGGCCTTATTGTGAAAGTGTTGAATGAAGCTTGGCTTGCGGTCTGAGCTTTATTTCATTTAATGTGCCGCGCCTTATAATCCAGTGCGCCTTATATATGAACCAAGAAGACTTAACAGGCGCTCATTGATAATGCGCCTTATAATCCGGTGCGCCTTATAGTCCGAAAAATACGGTAATCATGTAAAATTTATAAAATAGTTTATGGCACAAGCGATGTGACAAAGGCAGGTTGGGATATCTAGATGACTGGGTCAGAGTATTTCCAAAACGGCAGGTCTTGTAGGGTATTCTTGGCATGCAGTGGTTAGTGCCTACCAAAAGTAATGACCTCTGGAGAACCAGGATAACGGGCACTCAATGCTCATTACTGTTTGCTGGGAGTGAAAGCTGGTCTGTTCAGTCCTGTAGTGCAAATTGCTGAAAAGTTCAAGTGGAAGCCCTTCAGAGGTATTGATGGTAGGATAGGAATACACGGTGAAGCTGAGAACTTCAGCAGGGATTTTCATTTGCCTTATTAAGTTAAGTAGTTCTGCAGGTCAACATCTGCAGAACTACGCAGCCATTAACAATCAATATTCATCAGTGTTTGCTTCTCATTATTGGCCGCCTGGTTTTGCGGGTGTTCACCTGCAAATCCCTGCTACTCATAACGCTCATGGAAAATTCCTGATGTAGATTGCTGCTGAGGACTGCACTAAGTGGCACCGTATGTAAGGAGTCAATTCCCCTTGGTCTTCTGGTGACATTAATTAGGCAGTGATTTAATATTGTGTCTGATTGGTTACATACATAGAGAAATCACAGAAGAAAAATAAGCTAAAGCCTGGTAAGGCCGTGTTCACACGGCTTATTTGTGCGCGGATTGGAGCCGTACTGCACGCCGTGTTTGCACTGCAGTACGGCTCCAATCCGTCCCAGTCATTACGTTAATCCACAGTTCTCATAGAGCACTATGGAATCCATCGCTCCTCCCTGCTCGGCTAATCTGCCGCGGGGGGGAGATAGTGACATGCACATTATTTACGGCGTGTACGCGCCGTGAATAACGAATGCCCTCATGGGGACGGCGAGCTCAGCACGTCGCCGCGTCCCCCGCCATACGGCCCTTTATACAAGTCGTAATTGCGAGCGAAATCCGGTCCTCGCAATTACGGCTTGAATAAGCCGTGTAAACCCTTTGCCTAAAATTAGGCTGTGTTCACCTGGTGTTAACTGGGGACGTAATTTAGCCCGCAATTAACGCCGTGTGGCGGCCGTGGAAGTGAGCGGGGGGCGGCACTTCGCGGCCCATTGACTTGCATTACCAGCGGCGCGTATTACGCCCTGGTAATTCACATGTCACTTATCTCCCCGCCCGGCGGATTCGCCGAGCAGGGAGAGGAGACGTAATCCATAGCTCTCTATGAGGACTGTGGATTACCGTAATGAATGGGCCGTTTTCAGCCCGTAATTTGCGCACTTCGGCGCATAATTACGGACCGAAATACGGCCCATTTTAAGCCGTGTGAACATAGCCTTAAACTTAAATTTTAGATCGTGTTTTTGGTGTTTTTTGAACAGTAAGGCCATGTTCACACGGCTTATCCAAGCCGTAATTGCGAGCCGGATTTCGCTCGCAATTACAGCTTGGATAAAGGGCGGTGCGGGGCGGGGGCGCCCCATAGACTTTCATTGTCCACGGCGCGTATTACGCCTGGATAATGTGCATGTCACTTTCTCCCCACTCGCCGGATTCACCGAGCGGGAAGGAGCGACGCAATCCACTGTTCTCTATGAGAACTGTGGATTACCGTAATTACCGGGACGGATTGGAGCCATACTGCAGCGCAAATACGGCGCGCAGTACGGCTCCAATCCGCGGCTGAATAAGACGTGTGAACGAGGGCTAAGGCTATGTTCACACAGCTTAAAATGGGCCGTATTTCGGTCCGTAATCACGTGCCGAAGTGCGCAAATTACGAGCTGAAAACGGCCCATTCATTACGGTAATCCACAGTTCTCATAGAGAACTATGGAATACGTCTCCTCTTACTGCTCGGCGAATCCGCCGGGCGGGGAGATAAGTGACATGTGAATTACCAGCAGCGTATACGCGCCGCTGGTAATGCAAATCAATGGGCCGGCGAAGTGCTGGCCCCCCGCTCCCGCCCCTGTCCACACGGCGTAATTGCGGGGTGTAATTACATCCTACAGTTAAGCCGTGTGAACATAGCCTTACAGAAAAAGTAAAACCAAATTTAGATGAAAATAGGGAGTATATATTGGTTTGTCTCACCAAATGGGGATACAGTCTCACGGCAAAGGTCAAATATAAAACAAAAAAGCCCTCTTAATCGACCCTATATATTCCTCATAAGAGGTGGAGCAATTGCACCGACAAAGGCGGCCTCACCTATCGGTGACTAACCTTCAGTGACCTTAAACTTTTCCCTATACAAATTACCACACAAGACAAATATACCAAGGCACTTAGGCATACTAGTAACAGTAATTTAAAAGTCAAAATAGATATAATACGACCTGTACTTCCAATGTGATCCAAATCCCGACCCGTTTCTCCCTCAGCAGAGCGACAAGGGTTCATCAGGGGATATGTGATGATAAATCCAGATTTGTGGGTAGGCCAGGTGGTTCCACAGATGTCTGAACTCGTCTCTTTGCAGCCTGACTAGTTATGGCATGTTCACATATGGCGGATATATAAAACTGCGTCCAAGTCACGCCCCAAACGCCCCCAGTTCATTACATGGTTTCCTATGGGAAACCGCGTTACTATTCACACGGGGCGGGTTTGGCCGCGGCGTGTGTGAGAAGTCTCCTGTCAATTCTGACAGCGAGTCTTCAGCGCGGCGGCCGCGCGGTGTCGGCGCTAGTTTGGCCACGGGTTTCGCCGCGGGTGGTACGCGTTTGGGCCGCGGTTTCTTGGCACGGTTTTTGCCCTGCCTATGAATTTGTATGGGGGAAAACCTCGCCGCAAACCGCGGACCACCCGCGCCGCGACCGTGCCGATAACCTCACTGTGATCACGCCGCAAAACCGCGTCGGGAGACGCGAGTTTGAGGCGAGGTTTGAACGAGGTTTTGGCCGCGGCAACCGCGTCTA
Organism: Phyllomedusa bahiana; assembly: GCA_025379985.1. Taxonomy (NCBI): domain Eukaryota; kingdom Metazoa; phylum Chordata; class Amphibia; order Anura; family Hylidae; genus Phyllomedusa; species Phyllomedusa bahiana. The sequence continues at coordinate 102,069 of JAODAL010008616.1, read as the reverse complement.
AACCCACGGCGAAATCCGTGTGAACCATGCCTAAAGGCGTACTGCCCAACAGAACAAAAGCTCCACTCTTTTTTTTTTTTTTTTTTTTTTTTTTTTTTAAGCTGTGTTCTCATCATAGACTTTGATCGCATATCAATATGATATGGCATCAAATCCTGATAGGTGCTGGTCCCACCTTTGGGACGGACCTCCCTGATGGTGCTGGCTCAGAATGAAGAGCCTTTTGCGTTTCTCCATTCTGTTCTATGGGAGTGAGGCAAGCGAGTCCAGCTCTCCATTGTAAGCCAACACTTTTGGGGATGTGATCCTGAGATAGCACCCCCATTTATCACAAGTTGATGGCATCGGCTGTCAATATGCCAGTTAAGTCTATGGTGGAAACACCTTTTTGAGTAAATAATTTTCATTGCCTCTTTCGTGGTGTTTATTGTAGTTTTTCATTTCTTTCCCTTAGGGTATGTTCACACGGTGTATTGCGGCGCGTATAATACATAACGCGCTAATCAGCTCGTCTTTCCAAAGCACGGGGGGCCAGCCGGATGCCGACCCTATAGATATTCATTGTCAGCGGCACGTATTCGCCACTAACAACTGACATGTCACTTATCTCCCCGCATGTTGTACGCGCGGGGGGGGGCGACACGTAAGCCCATGTTCACACGGCTTATTTGGGCACGTATTTCAGCCCGTCATACCCAGTCATTACGGTAATCCACAGATCTCATAGAGAACTATGGATTCCGTCTCCTCTCCCCGCTCAGCGAATCCGCCGCGGGGGGAGATAAGTGACATGTGAATTACTAGCGGCGTATAGGCGCCGCCAGTAATGATAGTCTATGGGCCGGCGAGCTGCCGGCTCCCGCCCCGCCCACACGGTATAATTGCGGGGCGTAATTACGCCCTGCAATTAAGCCGTGTGAACATGGCCTAATCCATAGCTCTCTGATATTTATTTATTACCGTAATTGCAGCACACATATCGCCGCGTATAATGCGCAATTCGCTCCAAAATAAGCCGTGTGAACATACCCTTGCTATACACTGATCACAGGATATCTCGCTCCAGCAATCATCTGTAAAGCTCTGATCACATGGCTTTTGTTTATGGTGGACTCGGCAGCAAGTGTTTATCCTCTTGCAGCGCCCCCACAGGCAAAATGAAGAATTACATGGCTCCTATTGGAATCATAGGGCTGTCCCTATATTGCATGGGTGTGTTGAGTGATCCAGAGCTTGGGCTGTGATATAAGTTAAATGTCTGTAGAAGAGTCCCTGTTTAGGCAAGCAGATACCACAGTAGTATATTATGTAGGGGATACAATGGCATAGGCATAACTATAGCCATAGTGACTGCTATGGGGCCCAGAGGTTTAGGGGGCCCCAGTCAGGTTCAAGATGTTGCTTCTTTTTGTAGGTAGCAAGTAGTTGGCATCTGTCTGCTCTCCAGCGCTACTATATGGGCTCCCTGATATATGGTGGTATGATTTATACCTTTAATTATTGCTACGTATGCTGCTGTTTTAGGTCCTTGTCATTAGGTGGTGGGGCCCTGATCTCATTTTGCTAAGGGGCCCTATGAATCCTAATTACACCCCAGGTGAGTGTACTGGTGACGGTCTCTCCAGTCCCTAGCATCCGATTGTAATGGTGAAGCGGTGAGGAGGAGGAACAGGTGTCCGTTTATTATACTGTATATTCTGAATATAATCATTCCTGGCAATTGTGGAAGCTTGAGCCCTAATTATCATAGCTCATTGGCAGATCTGCGCTGCAGGCGATGGTACTGCCGGCGATGGATGCTCCTTATATGTTATGGATGGCGGCGCTCCAGCTGCAGTTAACGCCGCTCTTTGTATACACAATGCATTTTGTATTCCTCAGTGTTCACATGGTGATGAGTATATATTTTCTTTTCTTTAGGGCATTGGCTGACATGAACAATGATGGTAGAATGGACCAGCTGGAGTTCTCCATAGCCATGAAACTGATCAAACTCAAGCTGCAAGGTTACCCTCTGCCCTCTGCTCTCCCCACCGCCATGTTGAAGCCACCAGTGGCCATGCCCGCCCCTACGGGTTTTGGTTAGTATCTACATCAAGGCATTTCACTTAAAGTAAAAGGGTTGTCCAGTTTTTATTGGTTTTATTTATTGTATAGGAATTGGGAAATCCTGCAATTTTCTAATATACATTAATTAAAATTCTGGTCCTGTACCTCTTTTATACCAATGCAGTTGGTCCCTTTCTGATCCACAGTAAATATGGACCAACTGTATGGAGTTAAAATGGCGTCCGTCATGTCACATCCTGTCAGTCACTTAGTAGCAGGTTCACATGGCATCTTTTGGGTAATTTAAAGTGGTTGTGTCACAACATTGATTCCTCTCACCTCAGTCCTGTTTTCTTGGTTTCACTTTGAATTCAGGGGCATGTTCACTGTCTTTTACTAGGCTGCAGTAGAAGCCAGGTCTGTAGCTATAGCAACCAGTGCCTGCAGCCTATCAGGAGAGAATGAACAGGTCTGTAGCTATAGTGACCAGTGCCTGCAGCCTATCAGGAGAGATCAAAAAGGTCTGTAGCTAAAGCAACCAGCGCTGGCAGCCTATCAGGATAGATCAAACAGGTCTGTAGCTAAAGCAACCAGCGCTGGCAGCCTATCAGGATAGATCAAACAGGTCTGTAGCTATAGCGACCTGAGGAGCTGATACAACCCATACAAGAGGGGATATCTAGGAATAGGTAGGACACTGTTAATGGACATATATTACAAAGTGACTTGTTTTTGCAAGATCTTTAACATTAAAAGCAGCGATCCTTGTAGTGAGACAACCCCTTTAATAGAAATATTGGTGGAATAATTATGAAGAACCTCTTCAAGAACCTCTTCACTGTGTGGATTTACTTGTATAACTACTATGTCTCTGGATGATGTTGTTCATAAAGTTACCTGTCATCTCCTTCCTGCTACAGGGATTTTGGTTTGTATCCTTTTAGTTTTTTCCTCTTTCCCTTTAAGAGTGAATACGTATGTATTCACAAGTTATACTTTTTATTGGTACCATTTCCTCCACTATATAATGTATTGGGAAACAAAAAAAAAAGCATTTTTTGCAGGGCGGCTTGTGAACCCTCCCACCCCATCATAATTTTGTGCAATGGGCGGTTGGAGATATGATTTTCTAAGTATTCTGCTAACCCAGCAACCGGACACAGTGGGATTAAACGTAGACTGGAAGCTGGGTTCTTGGCAGGTAGCTAACAGGCATGACGGCAGGAACATAGGTATAAGAACAGCAGTAAACAGCAGCAGATTAGGAGCTCAGGAACACATTAATAAACAGATGCTGAGAAGAGGTAGGAAGTTGTTTAAATCACAGGAGGCTGTAGGTCATTGGACAGGTAATTGTTACACTGTCCCTTTAAATCCAGACGAGTGAGCGCATGCGCCCTAGGGAGATTGCGTGCCCGCACGGACACAGACGGGAATCTGGACCGGAGCAGGAGCGAGGACTGGTGAGTAGCAGCAGTGACAAGGGACACGGAAACAGGTATCGTGACCGAGACACAGCAGAGTAGAGGCATCAACCGTGACCGAATAAATTAAAGTTTTTACAGAATTTTTCCTACATCATTATATATCAATCTGCTCAGCTCCTCCTGCTCTGTAACATGCTGCCCGCAGATCAGATAACATGTTTAACAGGTTTTCTTTAAACATGTGCCCAAATAACATGCGTGTGTGACAGACCATGATTGCCTGGCAGTCTGAATTGAGAATATGGACCTACCTCAGACAGCTAGGTAGATTTAAAGGGAACCAGTCATGTGGGTTAGGCCACCCTGGCTGAGGACAGCGACAGACATACCGTTTCCAGCACTGTGTCCCTTATTCTGTAAGATGCCATCTTTTTCAAATTCAAAAGAACTATGTTGGAATGACAAAATTAGACGGTACAAGCCAATATGCAGTATAGATAATCAGAAAAAGGCCAAACACATTCATCTCAAGACAGAAGAGAGGGCATTAATCTATGAATCAGTGCACACTAAGCAACAATGGAACAATCCGTAATTCTAACTTTAAGCTAAGTGCAAATATGGGCAGAGAGTTTCAGTCCTGGAAAACATTGCAGAGATGGGGAGAGTCAGTGATGACCGAGTGCAGGACCGGGAAAGGCGGTAAATGTAAGGAGGCTCTAAACTCTTCGGGGTAAAGGGGACGGACCCGGACAAAACCAAAAAAAATAAAAAAAAAAGAAAACTGCATTCGGAGAAACCATCCATCATCAGAGCATTGAGAAACAAACAAAAAAAAAAACAAAAAAAAAAACTAACAAGAAGCCCAAGGGGCAACCTAGGAGAGAAGGGGAGGGGAGCAGCCAGCCGGAGTTAGGCGTCCACCACCATCCACCAGGAGGAAGGGCCGGTCAAAACCAGACAATGTTAATGCAAGTTAGCGATAACTGGTATAGTGAGACGATCCACAAAATGTGAACCAGTCATCCCATATCTTGTAAAACATTACACCGTCACCCATTGAGTTACCTCTAATTTCTTCCCATCGACAAATTCTGTGTATCTCTTCGAACCAATCTGTAATAGAGGGAGGGAGATTGCCGTCTTTTATTCCAAACGAGTTGTGCATGTCGTCTTTGTTACCAATATGTACAAGCTGCTGTGTTTTGTGTTTTCCAGGTATAAGTGGAATTACTGGTATGCCACCCCTAGCTGCTGTAGCCCCTGTGCCAATGCCTCCCATTCCAGTAGTAGGGATGTCTCCTCCTTTAGTGTCCTCTGTTCCTGCCGCAGCAGTGCCACCTATGGCTAATGGAGCGCCAGCTGTAATCCAGCCTCTTCCTGCTTTTGCTCATTCGGGTAGGCTGCTTATCACTAATACGGTCTGCTTTTACTTATTACCTACTCTGCGTCTTGGCCAATCTCAGGCCTGTCATCCATCATCATGCTGTTTCCTTATAAAAAATAATTCTGTGACGGATTTTGGTATTAAAGGAGTTTTGCCACAAAGTAAAATTGATGTGGGAAGCTTGCAAATAAAATAACAAACATTTTCACCATTCATCATTATTAAAAATTCTGCACCGTTTTTGTTTTAGCTGCTCCTTTAGTGATCCATTGTTTACAGCTCGTCTCCAGGGGATACGACCAGGGCTGAGAGCTCCTCAGTCCTGGTCGCAGCATGCTCAGAAATCACTTCTCACTCTCAGGCAGCTACTGAGTGTTTCAACCCTAGGTGCTGTCATTCTACTCCTGTCCTCTGTACTCCTCAGTAATTAGTCAAACAGTGCAAATAAATAAAAAAGAAACCTCAATGAGGGCTGTACATTGATAAAGAGAAAAAAAAAAAACACCCGTTTGGTTCCAGCAGGGGTTTGAACCAAGGACCCTTGTGCCTGGAGGCAGAAACTTTACCTCTCAGCTCCTCACAATGTTTTTACATAAAAAAGACCTTTCTTTGACTGAAGAGGGGGAAAAGGCCTGGTGATGTCACCCTGCTGGGTCACATGATATGCAATTAAACAAATCACCACCCCCCCTTTTGTGCACACCAGAGCTGAAGAGCTGGATGCAGGAGGTATGAAATGGATCGTGGCAAAACTCCATTTAAAATGTTGTAGAGTTTGTTAAAATGGGGAAAAATAAGCAGAAAAAAGTAATTCGCCCTTCCTGGTCCTCCACTGCTGCCGCTCTGAAGCATTACACTATGGGGCGTGAGCCTCTTCTATTTGTCGGGACAAGAATCCGGAAGTGAAGAGGAGCAGATTCTGGGAGGCTTCATAGCAGCAGCAGCGAAGACCGGGAGGTGAATATCATGTTTTTTTTCCCCCCTCTATTTTTCAATATCATAGTCCCATTTAACCATAATTTAAAAAAAAAAACAACTGGATAACGCCTTTAAATACAGACTGCAGCTTTCCTCGACATCCTCATGTTCTTCTCCGGCACAACCAAAAAGCTGTGATATGAGGTGCTGTTTAATGTGGCTCCACGTTGTAGATCTATGCATGCCTGAGAAAGCACTCTGATCATCGCAAACTGGCGCCAAATATCGGTGTGCAATACCGTTGGATTTTAACTATGTTTTTGTTTGAACCGGCTTCAATTCTAAACCCGAAAACCTCCTCAAATGTTGCAGTTTTCGAACAAGTTTTTGATGAGGATTTAATGAGGTTTTTGAGAGGCACGTGATTTGACGTGTTTTTTCTATGTGTTTTTTTTTTTTTCACGGTTTTCAACATGGTTTTTATTCTGCCATTTGCATTTTGTGCCAGGGCATTTTTTTGGGCAGAGATCTGCATCCAAGAATGTGCCTCACTTTGGGCGAAATATATGAATGGGGTTTGCCAGCAGTCTGGTGTCTTTTCAGCCTGAGAACTAGCGTAGCCCCGTTTGCTTTTTTTTTAATCAGGTGCACTCCGATATCAGCCGCATTAGGCTATGTTCACACGGCGTAATTGCGTTGCGTACAGTACGGCCGCAATTACGCCGGGTGATTTGGGAGTCATGCTGATACGCGCGTACTCCTGCGGCGCAAGGGGTGGCAGCCCGCCGGCCCCATTGACATGCATTACACGCGGTGCGTATTCGCCGCAGGTAATTGACATGTCACTTATCTCCCCGGGCGTAAAATACGATCCTATTGTACGAGCAGGGAGAGGAGGTGTAATCCTTAGTTCTCTATGAGAACTATGGATTACTGTAATTTCGCAAATATGACGCGAAATGCGTGCCGAAATTTGCCCGTGTGAACATACCCTTACAGAGTGCCCGCAGCAGTTTGTAATGCGCCTGAGATCAGGGGCGTGCGGGAGGCGGGGCGCACTACAACTGTACGAAGCTGCACATTTACAGCTTCAGTACAGCAAATCCAGGCGCATTACTGCTAGAACAGGTAGAGCACTTTAAAAGTGGTTTACATGAGCCTGATTTGTCGCTTTGTAGCTAGAAAGCGCTAAATCTATGACCCGCAGTAGAACAGGTTCATAGATTCAGGCGCATGTTACGCTACTAATGCGTGCAAAAAAAAATGGCGCCCGGGGCCAAAAATCATACATGTAGCCCTAGGCGCAGGGGCGTAGCTACAGGGGGTGCAAAGGAAGCAGTCTCTACCGGGCCCTGCAGCCTGTGGGGGGCCCAAAAGCCCTTCTGCCAAATAAGGAGGTACCAGTATCTTAAGTGGCACATGGTAGCTGGGGGCCCACTTCACTTTTTGCACTAGGGCCCAGATGCTTCAAGTTACGCCTCTGCCTATGCGTCCAGCGTTTTGGATGCTTTTTTGAAGCTCTCCATTGTTTCCTATGGGCATTTTACTCCATTTTTCAGTGCTGGAAACAAGCAAGTAAAAAACAGTGGAAATGAACTGGAGGTATTTCATAGTCGTTTTGGATGCTGTTTTGGGGCAGAATCCATGCTAAAAAACAGCATCCAAATCAGCCGTGTGAACATATACTTATCAACACTGAGTGGAAGGTGACAAACCGTGAAGGGACACACCCCTATCCGATAACCCTGAGACAGTAATTTATTTCGGCATTTCCAGGAGGAATAACAGAGGGACATGATTTTACAAAGCTCTTCTAAGATGCTCCAAAAAATATCAGCCCATCCAGTTACATGTCCAATATTGTGGAATCGTTCTGCATTTTCCGATGGTCAGCGCCCTGCCCTTCCTTTCTTCCGAACATGCACCTCACTAGGGACTGGGTGTAATGCTCAGACCTGGATTCCTCAGATTGAGAGCTTGTTGGCACTGCATGTACCAAACCCATTATGTGAATGCCGTGCGTAGCATCCGCCGGCTTGTTTTATGAGCACAATATTAATGATCCGTTATGGAAAATATTCAGAATTTCATAGGAAGAGTCTTTCTTGGCAGGATCACCAAACTAAAGGAAAGGGGCCATCCCCTTCTAATTTATTCAGAGATATACCACATCTTAAAGGGGCAGCCCCCTTCTTTAAAAACAGCCCTGTTGGCTAGAACCAGGATACGCTGCAGGTAACAATGATCCTGCTCGGTAAATTTTCGGTCATCACTTGATAACCACCCTCGCCCAGTGCACCTGAAATAAAAATAAAGCAATCTTGAAACAGCCTTGATTAAAGGAATATGGCATCAAAAAGTAACCTAGTTTCTCAAATTTTGTTCAAATGTTAAACATATTTTTTTTTCAATGTATTATTTTTGTTTCTTTAAATTCCTTCTAGTTTACACCCTTGCCACTAAGCCACAGGGTATGTTGTAATTGTGGCGCGCATTTTGCCGCGTATTTGCGCCTCCATACGCCTGAAATGCGTCCCACAATTACAGTAATTCATAGCTCTCATAGAGAGCTATGAATTATGTCAGTCTCCCCCTGGTGTACAATCCGCAAGTATTGTACGCCGGGAGAGAGGAGTAACATGACGCGCCGCTAATAATGGAGGTGAATGGGGCCGGCCAGCGCGTACTTCTAAAACACCCGGTGTATTGCGGCGTGTACGGTGCACACCGCAATACAGTGTGTGAATATACGCTAAGGCTAGGTCTACACAGCAAATGCTAAAATGCCGTCCAAAATCTGACAGTCGGACGCTGTCAGTTTTCGGATTTCCGACCGACCCAGTACATTGACTGTATGGGAATCTGACGGAAGATAGCAATCCCACATTAGAAAATCTGTGCTGAGTAGACAGAGGGATTTTCTATTGTGGTCCATTGGGCACTGGTTACAGTCGGATTTTTGTGGATTCTAAATACTGCTTAAAACTGTAAGCCTGTGCTGTTTAATAATAGTCTGATACATCCTGTTGTGCACAAATTCCGTTTAAGCAGTCTCCTCATAATGATTTAAAGGGGTTGTCTCACTACATTGATTCATCTTACCTCAGTCCTGTTTTCTTGGTTTCACTTTGAATTCAGGGTCGTGACTTGTTTTTGCAAGATCTTTAACATAAAAAGCAAACCTTGTAGTGAGACAACCCTTTTAAATGAAAATAGCACAGATTTATGGATAACGGATCCACCATGCACAGAAGGTGATGGTCACAGTTCACTCCCCCCTCCCACTCTTCCTACACAGTGACCTCTTCCCGGATCACAGAGCTTGCCTAGAAAATTGTCCCATTAAAGTCAGTCGGCGCCTGTTTCCAGGATCTGAAGTTGCTGTAACAGCAGTAAAGCATCTCTCAGAGAACATCTCATCCTGTTAAAACAATAAAGCCTCATCAGACCAAAAAATAGAAAACATCACTGCTAATACAGAAAGAAGAACAAGTTTTGGAATTTTTCCTGTGTGTCACGGTCAGACTCACCGGAAACAGGAGGTGAATCAGCTCGGTCACCCTCAGGAGTTGGTGTAACCTACGCCGGGGAGTGGAGTCTAAGAGTATATCCACGCGGCATAATTGTGGGGCGCATTTTGGCACGTATTTGCGCTTCAATACACCCACTATGCGCCCCACAATTACGTCCATCTCCCCCAGCGTATAATACACGCGTATTGTACGACAGGAGAGAGAAGTGACATGTCACTTTTTCCTGGTGCTTACACGCTGTGGATAATGAAAGTGAATGTCCCCCCTCCCCTGCACTTTAGATGCACGCGCTGGCCAGTGAATACTTCTAAAACATTCGGAGTATTGCGGTGCGCGCATAACGTGCCGCTGTACACCATGTGAACATACCATTAGAAGAATGCGGGGGAACTCCCAGGTCACTACCTCCGACGTAGATCCTCAAGGTGACAGCCACCGTGCGGGTTTGCTTAGTTCCGGAGAGTGAGACAGAGACATAGGGAACAGGCAGACAGTCAGGGCTTGTAGCGTACAGGCGAGGTCAGGTTCAGGCATAAGACATAAGAGTCGGTAACGAGAGCAATCGGGAAACCGCACAGGAATGGCAGATACAGTATGAATGGACACCAGTAACTGGGCATGGGATGCAGGATGAGCTATCTAGAAATAACCACCGGCCATTCATGATTGGCTGAAGAAAGTTGAGTGGCATGTGCAGGCTTTTTTAAATTGGAGAGTCGGCGCACACCCTCTAGAGGCCAGCCGTGAGTGAACGACTGGCCGAGACAGGAAGGAGGAGCGATGGTAGAGAGCAATGGAGAGGTGAGCAGCGAGTGGTGAAGCCGAGGTTGGGGAAACCAACGCAACCACAGACTGGGTCATGGACCGCGGTGCGTGTAATTACATTGTGCTCTAAATGGTATTCCCATCTCCGATTCAGTAGTGTGAACATCATAAGGGGGGTCTCTACCTATTAAGAGTGAAATGCATGCACCCTGTTGATGTAAGTATTGGGGCTTCATGAAGATGGCCGTCTACTTAAAGAGTACTTATCACCTCCAGACAAACACATGAAATATAATAGTAGATAAAATTACAATACTTTTTTCCAATACATGCCATTAGCAAATCAGAAGGCTCAAATAAGTATTACAGGGGTACAGTTTTTAGTTTCATTTTCTTAGCAAAGCTTATTATGTTACAGAGATTCTTTATGTTGAGAGATACCAACTGTGCAGGGGGAGCTGAGGACATAGCTCCTTGTACAGGGTAATCAACATTTTATATTATATCATTAATATATGCCATAAATCTCTTAATAGGGGTGGGTCCCAAAATGGAGAGTACCACACAAGCGCCACCTTCTCTCTGCAGCGTGACTTTCAGAGGCCCATTCTCAACATAGGTAAAGGTCCCAGAGGGGGGACCTGCACCCATCAGATATTTATGGCCTATCCTATTGACCAGCCATAAATGTCTGAGATAGTAACACCCCTTTAAGGCCAAAGTTGCTGCAGGGTTAAAGAAGCACCCAGGCCCCTCTGATGTATCTTAAACATTTTGATGTAGTATTACTTTCTCTTTATAGTGAAGTGACTACACAAGCCCGGCCCCCTCTCCATTCATTTCAATGGGAATTCTGTGTACAGCTGAATGCAACCCCTCGGCTGTACTTGTAAATTAAATATTCTATCAATATGCCTTCAATGTCTATGATGGCAAAATCACTTTAAGAGGAACCTTTCACCTTTTTCACTTTTTTTTTTTTTTTTCTTCTCTTGGTAAATCACATACTTGGTCCTGGATTTGTGATGTCAGGTGGGATAGCTTGCTCTCGTAGTATTAATACGTACATTGACTAATTTTTGTCTCTCTGTACCTGCAGCCACATTGCCAAAGAGTTCGTCATTCGGCCGTTCAGGTGCCGGCGCCCAAATCAACGCTAAGACACTGCAGAAAGCCCAGTCGTTTGATGTGCCCGTGTAAGTGACTGTGTCCTTGTAAAGATCTCAAATAGAACATGCTTGATAATTAAATGTTAACTCTGATACATTATGCACGCTAGCTGTAACTTTTTTGTGTACATTTTTGCAATTTTTTTTCTTCTGCAGAACCCCTCCGTTGGTTGAATGGGCCGTACCACAGTCTTCAAGGCTAAAGTATAGACAGTTGTTCAACAGCCATGATAAAACGATGAGCGGCCACCTAACAGGTAACCATGTACATCATTTTTCTCGATCACTTATCGGTAATGCTTCTGGGTAGGTCCGGACTGATCATTCCTTACAAATTACATTTTATTCTTTCAGTAACCCTAAGGCCTGATTCACACTTGCGTTGGAAGTTCGGAATCTCCGAGGCGAAGGTGAATACGAAAGCCATGAGATTCATTTAACAACAGACACCCGTGGTCCCTCAGGGAAACTATTAATTACAATGGGTCCATTGGGTTTCTGCCGTGGTTTCCCTCCTGAAACTAATCCCATGGCTCCCGTTTTCACCTGTGCTTTGGAGGTTCCAAACAGAATCTTTATGTAGCCTAAGAGACCGGTCAGCCAAGAACTTAGAGGACCTACCACCTCCAGGGAAACCTCATGAAGTAACAGAAGACTAAAATACAAACACTTTCTTATATATGCTTCATTAGGAAAATCAATGGATTTAACCTGTATATCAGTTTTTTTTGTTTTTTTTTAAAGGCACTGGCCCTTTAAGACGGCTCTGAAGTTGGGCCAAGTTGGCATTTGACAGCTTGAAGGATCACTATGTTCACAGCTGTGTTAACCGAACTGCTTCTGAGCTGGAAGAGTCAATTGTGCAGGGCGGAGCCAGGAAGTCTACATCATGTGGACACTCATAAACTCTGGGCTGCTATGTCTGTACTGGATATAACACTAGCAGCAGTGTATTGTAGATGCCTGTAAACCCTGTCACACTATGTTCTCAGTGTCCTGTACCTGTGTATGTACTGAGAGACTCCGATTACCCTGTACAAGGAGCTATGTCCTCCGCTCCCTCTGCACAGATGGTATCTCTCAACATAAAGAATCTCTGTTACATATTAAGCTTTGCTAAGAAAATGAAACTAAAATCTGTTCCCCTGTAATACTGAGTTGAGCCCTCTGATTTGCTAATGGCATGTATTGTAAAAAAGTATTCTAATTTCATCTACTATTCTATTTTGTGTGTTTGTGTGGAGGTGATAGGTACTCTTTAACCCCTTAACGACCGCCCGCCGACTTTGGGACGTCGGTGGTGCGGGTCGTTCTTTGCAGCGTCGTCCTTTAGACGTCGTTTGCAGATCGGGGTTTGTGGCGCCGGCGCCGAAAATTGCGCTGCGATCGGGGCTGTACTACACACCCCCTGATCCAGAGCATCTCCTGGCGAGCATGGGCAGCGGGGTAACCTTCGCCCCCCTGTGCTTTAACCCTTTGATTGCGGTGGTGCGTTACGCAAGCGCAATCAAAGGGTTCCCTGCTCTGTCGGTGATGGGGAACAACCGGTGACCCGACAGAGCTCGGGGAACGGGCTGCACAGTCAGCTCTGGGACCTAGAGTGGCCCCAGAGCTGTCTGTGTATAAACCCAGTGACTAGGAGGCACTTTGTGCTGTCCTAATCACTGCCTGTGTCAGACTGACACAGATTAGAATGTATTAGCATATATGAATATGCTAATACATTACTAAGTGTAAAAAAAAATTTTTAAAAATGTTAAACAGTTCTCACTTCAGGGGAGTAAAAAAAAAAAAACAAAGTGTAAAAAAAAACAGTGTAAAAAAAAAAGTGTAAAAAAATAAAAAATAATTGTGCATAAATTACACGCAAGAAAAAACCTAAACATATTTGGTATCCACACGACCGTAATAACCTGTAGAATTAATCTAACAAGTTATTAAGTGTGAAATGTGAATGGTGTAAAAAATAATAATAAATAAAAAAAAAAATTTCTGAATTATTTATAAGTGAACTTAAACTATTCCCCCATGAGTTATAATTTATTGAGTAAAACGAGGCTTACAACTGCGTTCATTGACAAAATAAAAAAGTTACAACTGTTAAAACGAAGGGGGCAAAACTAAAAAAATTTTTGGTCATTAACAATTTTTTTCAGGCGTCCGGTTTAAGGGGTTAAAGTAGAGGCCATCTTCATGGTGCGCTGCTTTTGCACTCTGAATAGGCAAGGCCCCCCCTTTTGATGATCACATACTGATCGGATAATGGCAAGGTTAACCCCGTGAGAGATCTCCTTAAGATTCTATCGGTCAGATTTAAAAATATATTATTTTTTCTGCTCATTATATAATTTTTCTCTTTAGCTTTTTAAAAATTTTCTAAATTGTAGTTTGATTATTTTCAGTTTTTCTGTATGAAATTTTATGAGGGTGGCCATCTTGCCTGAGCTGCTTTAAACAACAAATAGGGATTGTTCAAAGTAGAGAATCTCTTTAAAGAGGACCTGTAACCTCTCCTGATAGGACTTTTAGTGAATACCCCTTTTTCCCCGTGAAAAAGCCTTTTTTGGGCATCTTCTTTTTAAAATTTCTGTTCTCTTAAGGGAAAGTTCCAGGGGTGTTTACTCCGTGTACCATACGCTTTTAGATGTGTGTTTGGGTTTTTGCGGACCCCAAAAGAACCCAAACCGCGCTAAACAAAAAGCAATGGTTTTTCATTGCTTTTTTTTGAAACACGCATCGGCGTTACCAAATGATCCTATTGCGTTTTAGATCCTTTTGGAACTGCTGTCAATCTTGGTCCGAAAGACGCAGCGGGCCCCATTAAAATGATGGGTGCGCTCCCGCTGCAGCGAACACAAGGGGGATTGGATAAGTGTTTGGATCCTTTAGGATCCCACGATGGGCGTTTTGGGGGTGCGATTTTGGATCCAAAACGGATCCAAACACGCGTTTGGGGGAACAACCCCAAATTTCCCTTTAGAAAGAAAGTCTCCAATTTTTAACCCCAGTGACAGTTGAATTTGTTTTGGTAAAATGGAATCAAAACATAGAAATTTAAGGATCGATGTTCCAGAATTGTTATTTTACAGGGAATGCAAGTATTTCTGAACATGGACATGTCAGCAGATGTCACCGGTCCTCTTTAATAAATTCAATCAAGTCTGTTCACATTTTAACTGTAGATGTGTTGTGTGTGTTTTTTGTATATATATATATATTATATATTTTTATATATATATTATATATATGTGTGTGTGGGTTTATGCAGATATGCATGTTTGTTTTTGTGTGTGTGTGTGTATATATTTATATAATATATTTTATATATATATATATATATTAATAAATTATATATACTAGTTTTTATTAATATCGATGCTTTGGGAGTGTGTTTATTATAGATATTTTTTTTCTTATATATATATATATATATATATATATATATTATTAATATAGAAATCGATACCAATATGCGTGTGTTATGCAGATATGCATGCGTTTTTCTTTTGTGTGTTTGTGTATATATATATTTATATCTGTAAACCATTAAATATTATATATATTTATGTGGTGTGTATGTGTATATATATATTTTATATATATATATTTTATATAATTGATACCTATATAGCATGTGTTTTTGCCCGTTTTACATGTGTTTTATATTTGTGTGTTTGCATATATTTATATTATATATATATATATTTTATATATAAATCAATACCTATATAGCGTCTGTTTTTTACAGATATGTTGTGTTTACTTTTGTGTGTGGTGTGTGTGTTGTATATATTTATATATATATGCATATCTGCATAAACACACTATATATATATTATATATATATATATTTATATTTTATATATATTATATAATTTGATGTCTATATAGCGTGTGGTTTTTGCAGTATTCATGTGTTTGTATATACATATATATGTGTGTGTGTGTGTTTTTATTTTTTTATATATATATATATATGTGTGTGGTTTTTATTTATATATTATATATATATATATATATTTTTTTATATTAAAATATTATATTTATAATACATACATACATATACTCACACACAGATATGCACATCTTTTGACATGCTGTTGAAGTTTGGTGCCTAGACTCAAGTAATTTAATGTTATTAATTTTAGGTCCCCAAGCAAGAACTATTCTTATGCAATCTAGTTTACCACAAGCCCAGCTAGCTACTATATGGTAAGCATGTATTACTCGGCTTTGGTGGTGTTTGATGTTTGTAGAGCTGTGGTGTTTGCTGTGTACCTGATAAGGACATACCTGCGGTAAGGTGTTCAGAGTTGATCCCTCGGATGGCATTTATTGTCGGCCTATAGGATAAGTGATCTTTGTCTGATCACTGAGGGTCCACAATCACTACTCCCATGTTCCTCTTCCTTGTCGCGGGGATTTACTGCTTGAATGGAGCTGCGGTTATGCATGTGCTGCCCCCTACTAAGGAATTGCTGACGATAGCGGGGTTCAGAACTCGGCTATCTTTGTCGGGTCAATTTCCTGTGAGTGACGTGGCAGCGTGCATGCTGGATCTCCGCTCCCTTTAAGCTCATCCTCCCTGTGACCCGATACCAGATGTAATCCTCTGCAGTGTAAGCGCAAGCTTTTCATTTATTTTCTGTTCGTTCTTTGCATCATTATATTGTGGACTTTTTTTTATACTACAGGAGTCTCTCTGACATTGATCAAGATGGGAAGTTAACAGCTGAAGAATTCATCTTGGCTATGCACTTAATAGACCTCGCTATGTCCGGGCAGCCGCTGCCTCCTGTCCTGCCTCCAGATTACATCCCTCCATCTTTTAGGTGACCGGCGCTTTGTGCTAGTCTTGCCAGTATTAACATGAGGAGTATTTTTTTTTTTTTTTCTTTTTGTAGTTGTCATGTGATGGGTGCCCGAAGCTCAGTGCTGATCTAATGTAGCAGAAGTTGCTCAAATAGTCCCTGCCTGCTTTGTAGAAAGGTGTGAGACCACACAGGGTATAGCAGCTTGCTGTGTATGGGGCTGCAGACCAGTCAGGGTGCCCATGCTGACCCATGTCCACTGCTGAGTTCTACAATGGACAAGATGAGCATCAGAACTGGACCATAGAGCAATGGAAGAAAGCTGCCTGATCTGATGACTCTTTGCATCATGGGAAATGCGAGTTGTGTGTGTGCTACTTACCTCAAGAAACGATGGCACCAGAGTGCATTATGGGAAGAAGACCAGTCGGTGGAGGCAGTGTGACGTTTTGGGCAATGTTCTGCTGCGAAGCCTCAGGTCCTGGTTTTCAAGAAAACTCACCAATAAGGGCTTGTTCACACGACGGTTTTGATCCTTTTTACGGATCCGTGTTTGAGAAGTGAAAGGCGCAACAGTTGATACTCTCTCCCGCAGCACCTCACCACCCGTCCATCTCTCTCTCCCGCAGCACCTCACCACCCGTCCATCTCTCTCTCCCGCAGCACCTCACCACCCGTCCCTCTCTCTCTCCCGCAGCACCTCACCACCCGCCCATCTCTCTCTCCCGCAGCACCTCACCACCCGTCCATCTCTCTCTCCCGCAGCACCTCACCACCCGTCCATCTCTCTCTCCCGCAGCACCTCACCACCCGTCCATCTCTCTCTCCCGCAGCACCTCACCACCCGTCCATCTCTCTCTCCCGCAGCACCTCACCACCACACAATCTCTCTCGCCCGCAGCAACTCACCACCCTATCTCCCCTCTCCGCCCGCACCTACCACCGTCCATCTCTCTCCCGCAGCACCTCACCACCCGTCCATCTCTCTCTCCCGCAGCACCTGACCACCCGTCCATCTCTCTCTCCCGCAGCACCTGACCACCCGTCCATCTCTCCCGCAGCACCTCACCACCCGTCCATCCCTCTCTTCCGCAGCACCTCACCACCCGTCCATCCCTCTCTTCCGCAGCACCTCACCACCCGTCCATCCCTCTCCTGCAGCACCTCACCACCCGTCCATCCCTCTCCTGCAGCACCTCACCACCCGTCCATCCCTCCCCCGCGCCCTCACCCCCCGTCCATCCTTTTCCCAGCCCCTCCCCCCCGATCTCTTCTCCGCAGAACCTACCCCCCCCATCTCTCTCTCCCGCACCCCTACCCCCGTCCCCCCTTTTTCCCGCAGCCCCTCACCCCCGTCCACTCTTTCCCCCGCGACCTCCCCCCCGCCCAGCTCTCTCTCCCGCAGCACCTCCCCACCGTCCTCTCTTTCCCGCAGACCTCACCCCCGCCCTCTCCCCTTTCCGCAGCACCCCCCCACCCGCCCTCTCTTCTCCCGACACTAAACCCCGGGATCCCCCGTCTATCAGCCGCCATGAGGATCATTCGGATGAAAAGCGCAGTGTCGCCCCCGGAGTGGGGAGGTTTTGGGACAGGTCCCAAAGCGGGACTCTATTATCTCTAGGGTTTTTTATTGGTAACGAATAAAATTGACTGTCAATTCTTAAAGTGGAGCGAAAAGTGCGTGGGGGAAGCCAAAAAAGGCATCGCGATCTCCCGTGGAAAGCGCTGCGCTTTTCCCTTGAACTCAATTTTAATCACACTGACAATTATCGTTTTGCGGACCCGTGAAAGGACCCGTAAAAAGGATAAAAAGCGTCTGTGAAAACCCCAAAAGGTATGTCCCACGGCAAGGTTTCACCGGTTTTGGATTTGAAAACCATTGAAAACCGACTGTAAAACCATCACTATATTTTGCTAGAAAATCCGTCGTAGTCTACCTAAAGGGTTTTTTCCCCGATGGTTTTTTACACCGTGCTTTTCCGAAAAATCTTTGAAATGACGTCTTCCCCCGGTTTTCGGCAGAAGGTGTGCTTTTCCCGTAGTTGAGGAGGAAGGCGTTTGGGAAAAACGGGACAGCCGCCCCCCCCCCCCCCCCCAAAAAACCATGCAAAACATGACAAAAATACGTCGGATTTTTAAGACCAAAATCCGATGATATTTTTTTATGCATTGGACGGATTCTAAAGGTGAAGTTTTTTATTTTAAAAATAGAGAGCTAAAAGTTATGCCTAAGGCAATGGAAAGTGACTGCTCCTGCCACACTGCAAAAAATGGTTTGAAGAGCACAATAAAGTGTTATTGGTGTTGACTTGCTCTCCAAGTCCCCCAGATCTCACTCCGATCAAACATTTGTGAGATGCGCTGAAAAAAAAAGTCTTACCACTGGAGACTGCACTTTACAACTTACAGGACTTTAAAGGGGTATATCTAACATACCAAGTGCTGCTGGAAAGGCCAATTTAAAAAAAAATAAGCAGTTTTAAAAAATATGGGATTTAAAAAAAATTTTATATTTTATATGCTTTACCTAATACAGGCCTTTTTTTGCATCTTCAACCTGCTCTCTTGTTTCCTTGATTTACCAACCACCTCTGTGTGCTGTTAGTTTTGGCCAGTAAAAAAAACTTTACCTCACATCTTGGCCCTGTTCCTGTTACTCCTTACTTTAAAAAAATATTTTTATATATGGCAGTAAAGGGAAAATGGTGTTTCAAGGAGGTCAGTCACCGGGTTTTTTGTAATGTGCATTCCCGATATGCTTTTTGAACTTACAGCCATAGTGGTGGTCGGTAAAAAGGGAGCAGGTTGAAAGGGACAAAATTGGCTTATTAGGTAAAGCAAAAATATTTTTTAAAAAGCAATTTTTAAATTGCTTCTTTACAGTATTGGGCCCTTTCCCGCAGCCTTTCTGTGATGAGAGTATCCCCCTTTTGGGTTTTGTTAACGTTTGGGGAAAAAACATAGCCGGCATGAAGACAGTCCATGCCTGGTTCAATCAGAGGTGTTTAGGCGGCATGTGAGGAACTTGCGTAATATTAGACAAGTGGTTTATTGTATGGCTTATTGCTGCAAATACATATATGAACAATGTTTCCCTGATGCTTTATAAAATAGGATTCCTACTTACTAGTGTTTTTGGTGCATTTCACAGAAGAGTTCGTTCGGGTAGTGGTATTTCTTGATAGTGGGTTTTTGTAGATCGCTTTTTTCCTGAAGAACCCAGCAGAAGAGGAACCACAGCCCATTGATAAGAAACTACCAGGTAAATCTTTTAATATTTTTTTTTTTTTTTTCACTGTGTATTAAATAAAGAGGATGACTAAGAGGGGTATTTAAAGGGAATGTGTCATCAAAAAATGACTAATTGTTTAAACCCCGTTTTTTGTTAAAACAATTTTTTTGGGAAATTTTTTTTTTTTTTTTTAATTTTAATCATTTTAAATTATTTTAAAAATTCTTAAGCCCTGCATTTTTCATTTGGGGCCACTGGCCTTGTTTGACTTTTAACAACAGTCAGAGAGATGTTTACGTAGTTCATGATTTTTAGGGCTTAAAAGGGAAAAAGTCACATAGGGTTTTGCCCCCTGTGAGGGCAGCAAAGTAGTGTAGACCCGCTGTTTCCCGCGGCTTGCCCTTTTTCTGTAAGATGCAGCGTTTTAGAGATTTCCCCCCCCAAAACTTTTTCATGAGCAGGTGTTAGCCCCGCCCTCAAAAGGGAGCCCCGCCATGAAGGGGCCCTTCAATGGTGATTTGGGCACTCTTTCAGCGTATGCGCGCCCTTTTGCGGGCAGTACGGCTGAAATCGTCTCTGTCATTCGGTAATCCACAGTTTCAGAGCATGTGGGGGGAGAAAATGAAAATTTCAAATTTTTTACGGCGTGTAAGTGCCCTGAATAATGATTTCTTGCCGCCCCCCCCCCACCCCCAGCGCACGGAGCCCGGGGTAATTGCGGGGCCCCAAAACCGTCCCCCCGAAGTGGCAATAAGCCCCTGTAACTGTGCCTTTTCATTGTTTTACCTATTCAAAATAAAGGTTTGTCAGTTTAAGTGGGGGGGCTAGCCTCAGGTGGGCGGGGGTTTTAAAAAAAAAAGCTTTTGAAAGGGCTTTCGAATGACTCTTCTGGGTGAAAATGCGATTTGAGCATTAAATACGCGAAAATCGCTTTCAGAAAAAGGGAAAAAGTGTGGAAAACAGCAGGTTGAACTGGTTGTGCTGTCCTCCAAGGGTGGAAAATCGTGAAGGTTTTTAAAAATGATCAGTCCATTACTTTATGGAGAGTTTTCTAGTCTGTTCTGTGACAGGAAAAAGTCCTGTGCAGGGAGGTGAAAGGGTGAACGGTGACATCTCCTTTGTGATTGGTGGTCCTGTGTTTCTATTCACACGGGTGTCTCCTTTCAGTTTGACCCTGCTTGTGTTAATAATGAGCAGACAACTGAGAATCTTTCTCTACAGAACAGGAAGTGTCGACTAATTATTAGGCTTGTGGCCTAAAGTAAAAACTGCAGGACTTAAGAATTATTAAAAAATATTGAAAGTGATATGGAAAATTAAAAAAAATATAACCAAATATTCTTAAAAAATGTGTTTAACATAAAAATGTGAGTTAAACAATAACTCATTTTTGATGACACATTCCATTTAAGTTATTTATTGTAAGATAGACCAGAGTTGCTTGTAAAACCTTCCTGCTATTGAGAATATACTGAAGGTTAGTCTGAGGATCCTGTTCATGGGGTCTGTAAAATACCACAGTAGTGCATCATAGGCTAGAAAACTGTGAACCTACAATCACCAATGTATTGCATTTCAGAGAATACTTCCAGGGCAAGGAACATAAGGGGCCATATAGCCCCAAAATTTCTACCATACAGGGTAATAACTGTCATGATTTAGGGAGGCAGTAATTGCTTTCACTCTCCCAATCTGCCATACTTATCTGTTTGTGCTCCTACATTGTACTTTCCCACTCCCCTATGGTGTGGGGGGGGGGCATCTTTTAATTTAAAATACATAATAAATGTGTAATCTCATTTCTAAAAGCCTATCACCAAGCTCTGATTTTATTGGATGGTGGAAAGGTCTTACTGTGGTTAGGACGCCTTCATTTCTTTAGGATTTTTTTATCTTTAAATTTATGCCTTTCTTCCTCCATGTCTATTTTTTAAATTTCCCCTTGGAACTAGGAAGTTCCCCAAAAAAAAGGGAAAAAGTGTTCTAAACCTTTCCTTTTTAACCCCAAATGAGCCCTCCATCCTCCCTTCATGTTTTCTTATGAATTTCCGCAAGATCCTAAAGTTCAGATGCCACAGCAGTAAGCACATGCAAGGACCAAGATTAAGTTACTTCCCCTTCCCTTAAATGTGTGGAGGATATCCCCTCCCCCCCGACTGATGTATTTGCTGCTTATTTATTTGTTACTAGTTAGTCGGTTGAAAAAAAAACATGTGTCCATAAGTTTAAACCCAAGGGGGGGGGGAAATGTGGTGAGGGAGGGACAGGACTTTTACCCCAGCCTCCCCTGGTTCCCCTAAAACCCAAGGCAAAAACCCAATCTGCTCCGTGGGACCCTATCTCTGACCCCGGAGCCGCCCCCGCCAGGACCAGAATTTTAATGTCTACGCATTAAATTTTCCCTTAGTTCGGGGTGGGTATCTAGCCTTTCTGAAACTCCTACAGTTCCTGCTGTGACCGCTCCTCAGGGGCTATTCCACAGTTTCACAGTTTTACAGTAAAAGAACGCTTTCCCCTTCGGAGATTGATTTTTTTTCTCTAGTCGAAGGAAAAGCCCCCTTGTTTTTTGAGGGGGTTTCACTTGAAATAATTTTTCCCCATACTTTTGTAGGGACCTTTTAAATTTATTTATATAAATTAATCAGTCCCCCCAAAGCGTCTATTCTAAAGACAAAATTTTAAGTTCAATTCTACTTACTCTCCTCATAACTAAGTGCTCCTTTCCCCCTTTTTTTGGTTGTCGTCTTTGTAGTCTCTCTGCCCCCTTTTACACCCTTCTATAAAGGGGGCCCAAAAACTGAACGCTATTCTAAGTGGAGACCCAATGTTTGGGGACGGGGTAGAATTACTCTTGTCCCGGTCCGGCCCCTCTTTTATACACCAATTTTTACTTGCTTAGGGGGCGCGATTGACTTGCAGCTTTTCTGTAGTCTATGATCTACAAAAACGCCCAGATTTTTCTCAAAAGGATTCCCCATTTTTTCTCCCCTTGGACTATGATGTTTGCGTTTTTTCTACCGATGCAGAACCTTACATTTATCACATTGAACCCCTTTGCCAGTGGATGCCCAAAACTCGTGTTTTAGGTCTTTGCAATTTTTTGAGCATTTCCATGATTGCACTCCCCTGCTAGCTTGGTGTATCTGCAAAAATCGAAACCGTGCTATTGATCCCTTCCCAATATATTTTTAAATAAATACATTAATAAGAGGGGGACCAAACTGAGCCCGGGGGCACACCATCCAACGGGGACCATTCAGATAGAGTTTTTTCCCACACTCTCTGATTTGACCCAAAAGCCGTTTTTAACCCAATTACACATGTTATTCAAACCCCAATGGATTTAATTTACCTAACAAAGTTATGCGGGACAGTTCAACCTTTGCAAAGTCTAAAAACACAATATCCACAGCTGCCCCGCTATCCACCCCTACTACCTCTTCATAAAAACAGATCAGTTTGGGTCTGACAGCTTCTGTCCTTAGTAAATTTTATGTGGCAATCACTAATAATTTGTTTTTGTAAACTCTCCTGTTTATGTTTTGTGGCCCCCTAAAACTTTTTCCCCAAAACGATGTTAAATTCTGGTCTATAATTACCTGGGCAAGATTGGACCCTTTTTTAAAGGGGGGAACTACTTTTCCCTTGCCCAGTCCCCTGGTACTTACCAGTCCCCAGGGAATCTCTAAATATCATGTACAGGGGCACCCCAAAAACGAGCTGAGCTTTTTAAAGAATCTTGGGTGAAGCCATCGGGGGCCTGGGCTTGGGCCTCAGTTTCCTGTTCTTACGAAAATAGCAGGTGTGGTTTTTTGGCTGGCACCCTAAATTGCCTTGGCACATAACCTTCTCATTTTTTGTTTAAGGGTGGCTATTTAGGGTTTTGCCCTTTTTTGTCACCAGTCCACCCCCCATCAAAAGGTTTGCCCACTGCCTACTGGGTTTTTTTCTTTTTGGCCTTTTGAAACCCCGGGGTTGTGCGTTCCCCGGGTACATTTTTGAAATTAGAAGCCCCTTTACCAAAAACCCGATTAAGCCTCAATTTTCTTCCCCCCTGATGCTGGTTTTTAAATAAAAATTTTTTTGCCTTTTTATGCCTAAACAGAGTTTGGGGGGGATTTTGAAATTGTGTTTTAAAATTTTAAGGGTGCCTAATTGTCCGGGGTTATTTTTCAATAAATTACCCAAAGTATATTTAAAGCTCCCCATTTGGTTCTATATCACTTTTTGCTAAAAGCTGCTTAACTTTTAGAATCCCGACCCAAAATTCCTTGGAACAGCGGGCTGTGTTTGTCGGAGTGGGGAGTCTTTTCCCTTTGGTGGGGTTAGGAATCTTTAAAATGGAAGGACTCCAAAATTTTTAATAAATTTTATCCCGTTCAATTTCGTGCCAAGGAAGGGAAGGGGGTTTGCCTGTGCTATTGTCCCATATCTTTAGTCAAGGTGGTTTTAAATTTTTAAAAAGTTTTTGGTGCAGGGCAGGAAAAAGCGTTCCCGCGGGGGAAAAGATTTGCTCCCTAGCAAACAGATTGAAAAAATTTCAGAAACTTTTTTACCTGCTTTCAAGAAGTAGGAGGGTTAACCGTTATAAAAAACTGACTGTGGCTGAGGCAATTCCCTTTATCCCCTGAATTTTTAAAGGATTTTTCCCCCCTGGGTCACCGTTTTCCCCCAACCCAATTAGTGAGAGAGGCCGTTCTGTACCTGGAAATAATGAGATCAGATGTAGTCATTTGCAGGTCTGATGGGGCGATACTATTTCTTAAACAAACTAGATCCACAAATGTTATTCGGGATGTTTTTGTTGAAATGTGTTTTTCCACTTCTGCAACATTAGTTATTTGTAATTTTTTAAAATTTTTTTGGTTCAAAAGTTGTATCAATAAATATTTTTTGTGCAAATAAAGTCATTTATTGTATCATAAGGGGGATAAATGTCACCTTTTTTATACGTAAAGTTACATTAAACATGCGCCTTTTATGAGGGTTGTAGTCTGAGTTGGGGAAATTGAGGATCCGAGTCGGGCTTTGGTTTTTTCCGACTCCCACCCCTGGGGGAACAGTATGAAAATTTAGATCAATCTGTTATGTCAGCCCAATCTCAAGCTCTCCTTAGTAATTCAGTGGTAAACACATAGCGAAGGATAGGGGCAGGTTAAAGATCATTACCAAATACGTTACTGTTCGTTTTGCTTCATTTCAGAGCTACAGCAGTTTTATCTCCTGCTGTTTACACAAACTTCTTAGTTTTCCTACTTTTCTGTGCTGTGTTTATCCAGGTGGGGTTCTAACGTTGATTAATTTAAACCTTAAATTACTGACCTGGGATAGCCTTGTGCCTCTGAAGGGCTGCAGGACTTTTTTTTGGATTAATAAAATAACAAATCAATCAACCCGATCAAAAAAAGTTCTTGGCAGCAATCATTTTTCACTCTCAATAGAAAGTTCCTTTCATGACAGTTACAGCTCTGCTAGGTCACTTTTATAGCCAAGCACCCTCCTTGGACAGTGGTGGTGATTTTTTACAACTCTTCCTAGTAATGTGTCTGTCACAGGCTCAGTTAGGAATAGCAGAGGCGAAATGTCAATCACTACTTTAGACCAGTCTACAGCCTGCACAGGAAAAGACTGTTAATAGTAAGAACAGCTAGACGGAACAAACGCTTAATATATGGTATGGTTCTAGCGTAGGGAAAACCTTTTCTGGGAAATTACTCTAATTTACAAGAAAAGAGTAATAAAGTCAACAAAATAAAAAGACAATGGTGGTGACCTATGACAGCAGCCGCTAAAAGTATCTGAAAGACGGATGAATCACGGTAAGGCCTTTCAAACTTTAATCAGATTTGGAGCCGTTTTACTTGGGCTATGTTCACACAATGTACTGCGGCGCGCACAGGACGCACCGCAATACATGGTGTGTTTCGGGAGCTCGCGCTGTTATGTGTGTACTCCCACAGCGTGTGCGGGGGGGGGGGGGGGCGGCCGCCGGCCTCGTGGACATGCATTACTCTCGCCGCGTATTCGCCGCAAATAATTGACATGTCAGTTATCTCCCCGCGCGTACAATACGATCGTATTGTACGAGCGGGGAGAGAAGGCGTAATCCATAGTTCTCTATGAGAACTAGGATTACCGTAATTGCGGTGCAAATCTCGCCCGTATTAGAGCACAAATACGATGAAATTACCCCGTGTGAACATAGTCTTATACTATGTTTTTTGGAGTACATGTATGATGTACAGTATCTCACAAAAGTGAGTACACCCCTCACATTAATACTAGTATTAATAGTAAATATTGTTTTATATCTTTTCATAGGACAACACTGAAGATATGACACTTTGGTACAATGTAAAGTAGTCAGTGTACAGCTTGTATAACAATGTAAATTTGCTGTGCCCTCAAACTAACTCAACACATAGCCATCAATGTCTTACTGAGAGCGATAACACCTTATTTAATACGCCTGCTCCTCATTCACACCTGAGACCTTGCAACACTAACAAGTCACGTGACACCATGGAGGGAAAATGGCAAATTGGACACAATTTGTCCATTGTCACTTAAGGGTGTACTCACTGTTGTTGCCAGTGATTTAGACATCGATTAAGTTATGTTGAGGGCGCACCAAATTCAGACTGTTATACAAGCTGTACACAGACTACTATACATTGTATCAAAGTGTCATATCTTCATTGTTAGAGGTGTACTTACTTTTGTGAAAAAAACGTATTTTAACTTTTTTGCTAAAGCATTGTCCTATTTCAGATTGGTGCTGTTCTTATGTGTTGGGGGCAGATCAGCCTAGAAAGGAAGAAGTCCTAGCACCAGGATGCTTTAGGAACTCAAGACATTATATTGTAGTGTGGGTGTCCTGCTTCAGTTACTGTAGGCACATGTTGCCAGTGCACATATATCAAGCTTCGACGACTGTTCTTATTTTTTCACCCAGTGACGTTTGAAGATAAAAAGAGGGAGAACTTTGAACGTGGGAACCTTGAGTTGGAGAAGAGGAGGCAAGCTCTGTTGGAGCAGCAGCGCAAGGAGCAGGAGCGCCTGGCCCAGCTGGAGCGGGCGGAGCAGGAGAGGAAGGAGCGTGAGCGCCAGGAGCAGGAGCGAAAGCGCCAACAGGAACTGGAGAAGCAGTTAGAAAAGCAGCGAGAGCTGGAGAGGCAACGAGAAGAGGAGCGGAGGAAAGAAATTGAGCGGAGAGAGGTAACGGACTTAGTGCTTTTGTCTGGAAGCAGTGTTTCCACAAAAGACTTTGGTGGCATATTGATAGGAAATGCCATCAAAATCTGATGGTGGGACCCCCAACTATTGTGTGGACCTGATAGTCACGTCTGAGAATGGAGGGCCAGTCACGCTTGCCCACAAGTCTCCATACTATGGGGGTTCCGAGTACAGCTGGACACACCACTCACCTGTACTCAGATCTTATATAGAACAGAATGGAGAGTTCAGCGCAAGCGCAACCGACTCTCGATTCTAAGCCTTAAAGGGAATGTGTCATCAAAAATTTACTTATTCTTTATCTCACTCTTTTGTTATACACATCTTTTATGAATTTTAGGTTATGTTTTTTTGGGGTTTTTTTTCCATATCACTTTCAATATTTTTTATAACTCTTAAGTTCTGCACTTTTTCCCTCTGGTCACTAGGCCTAATAATAATCTGACACTTCCTGTTCTATAGAGAGAGATTTTCAGTAGTCTGCTCATTATCAGTAGAAGCAGGGTCAAACTGAAAGGTAACATCAATGTGTATAGATAACACGGGATCCACCAGTCGCAATAGGAGATGTCACAGCTCCCACTCTCTGCACACTGACTTCTTCCCAGGTCACAGAGCATCTCTAGAAAACTCTCCTATAGAAGTCAATGGGACTGAGTCAGTCTTAAGGCTCCTATGTCCATGAAGCTGCTGTAAAGCATCTCTCTAAATGCTGTTAAAGCAGTGCAGGCAAGAAAGCTTCCCCACAATCATACAGTCTGTAGACGACTGAATTGAGAAATCTACAATCAGAAAATAAAAAAAGCTAAGAAGAAAAGAATATGGATCAGGGGCTTGATTTAATAAGTAAAACAAAACAAATTGGCGACGATTCCCTTTCCGAAACCCGCACTTATCAGACTTTGATTGCATATCCTATTCATCTGCCATCAAAGTCTATGGTGGGAACACCCCTTTAATTACAGAAAATTGTAAGAACCCGTGTGATACTTTAGCTGTCATAGGGGATATTGTTTAATGCCATTACAATTGTATTCAAAATGCGATTGCCCTTTTGACAGAAGCAGATTACAGGGAGCACTTGCTTAGAAGCCTGTGCCCACCAGTACCCTGCAAACCTTGTAGGCACCTCCAGGAGCAGAGCATATGGTTTGAGGTAACAAAGCAGCATTTATTGCTACTAAAGGTCAGAACATATTTTTTTCTGTTCGGAGATTGTCTCTCCGCTGCTGTACTGCTAACTAGAAAAAATGGCGGTCTTTTTAGTGCCCTCAGGAAATGGGGGTATGCAGTTTCAAGTAGGTCTTACCTATCTCTTGGTTTAGCACTGATGGGCATGACAGGAGTTTCCTTCATGTTATCACATTACCAATCACAGCCTGTTTACTGTCAGCTCTCCCTGTACACCATGGGGGATACAGGAACTTTTCTTTGTTATCACCCCTCTTACCACTCACAGCCCCATACTGTCAATTTTACCTGCCTCCAGCAGGGAAACAGGAACTTTGTTTGGTTTTTTGGGCACGTTTTTGTGGCTTATTTTGCTCATTTTTCTTTGCTGAAATGCACAGCATTACCTTTGCTGTGTATTTCTGCAAAAAACGCCCCAAAAAACGTCCAGTGCTTTACAAAGGCTCCAATAGTAAATTTTCTGTCCTGCTCAATCGTTTTTTGCAACATGTTTCAAAAGACAGCCAGCAAATAAAACGAGCAGAATAAAGACGTTCACAACATAAAACGAAAAACGCTGAAAAAAACTGACGTTTTTGTGTGATGTGTAGACATGCCCTTAGGGTCTGTTCACACGGTGTCTTTTCAGGGCGTATTTTGACGTGTAATTGCACTGACATGAGAGCAGGAGATCTTATAAGCTCTGAAGCCCTCTGCTCTAAAGTAAACAAGTAATTTGTCTCCTTTGTTAGAGATAACACACTCTGTTCTCATGCTGCTGGCAGTCTGACCTATGATGAAGTCACTCCCTGCTCTCAGATAAGCTAAAGAGCAGAGAGAGAAGGGGAGAGCAGGATGCTAACAAGGAAAAACCTGTGTGCACTCAGAGCAGATAAAATCTCTCATCTCCTCAACAGAGCAATGTATTTGGAAAAAGTTAATCTTTGTAGTGAGACTACCCCTTTAGGTCTTATGACGGTATATATTTTCTTCTCATCTGCCCCAGGCTGCAAAGAGGGAACTAGAACGTCAGCGACAACTTGAGTGGGAACGGAACCGGCGCCAGGAGCTCCTAAATCAAAGAAACAAGGAACAAGAAGATATTGTCATTTTGAAAGCAAAGAAGAAGACTCTGGAGTTTGAGCTGGAGGCATTAGTAAGTTAAAGGTTTAGACCGGTGGCTGATGGACTGACGAGCATCAGGTTGTGTTTTAAGGCGTCTGTATGTTTTTTTTCAAGAATGACAAAAAACACCAGCTGGAAGGGAAACTTCAAGACATCCGATATCGTCTCACTACACAGCGGCAAGAGATCGAAAGTACAAACAAGTCCCGCGAGCTGAGGATCGCAGAAATTACACATTTACAGCAGCAGCTTCAGGTACACGCTCCTCTGCATGCTTTTCTCCTCCTCGCCTTCCAAAGCAAATAACTTTATTTTTTTTTACTTTTAAATATAGGGTTTTGTTTTTTTGCGGGGACAGGATTGCACTTTTAAACAGGATTATTAACAGAGAAACGATTTTTGCAGATGATACTAACTCTTAATAAAAAACACAATAAAGGTTAAATTTTATAAAAAAGGGATCTGGAAAAGTTGGAGGCCTGGGCAGGGAAATGGCAGATGGGGTTTAAACAGATAAATGCAAGGTTATGCACAGGGGAGGAAAAAACCCATTACAGATACATTTAAATGAAAAAGGCGGGGTAAAAGTGACTGGAAAAGGGGGGGGGGACGGGGAATCCTGGGGAATAAAACTTAATTGAGCACCCTTTTGGCACAGTGCCAAGGCAAAAGGATCAGGGGGTTTTTTAAAAAAGGGATAGATGCACATGTGAAACATTATTCCCCCATTATAAATCACGGGTTAGACCACACATGGAATATTGTGACTTTTTGGGCCCCAGTGCACGGGAAAAAGACTTTGTAAGCTGAACAGTAAAAGGCAGCAACAAAAAAAAATAAAAGGACGGGGGTGGATACAGTACAAAAAAGTTAAGATTAGGGTTATTTTAGGCAGAGAAAAGACGGTTTTGGGGGGGACATAATAAATAGTTTAAAATAAAAAGGGTAAATATAAAATCTCTCCAAGATTTTTATACCGGGGCTGTATCTAAAAAAGGGGGCCCCCTTTATTTCTTGGGGGAAAAAAGTTTCTCATAAACAAAAAAGGGATTCTTTACGTAAGAGCAGTGAGATTGGAATCTCCCCAGGGGAAAATTGCCTGGTGAATTTAATAGAAGGCATTTTCGGAGGAATAATTAACAATTTAGTGCCGGGTTTCTGGGAAGGGTCCTTGATCCAGGGATTATTCTTTTCCAGATAAATGGGGAAAGGGAATTTTTTCCCTAAAATGAGGAATTTTGGCTTCTACCTCTTGGGGTTTTTTCCCTTCCTCGGGACCCAACACTTTGATCGGGCAAAAATGGATGACGTTTGTCTTTTTTTGGGCCCTTACAAGCTATGTAAACTATCTAAAAGATTTACTTAAGGGTTTGCTTTGATCGTACAATTGCACCATTTCTGCAGGGGTTTTGTTTTTATGGCATTCATAAATTATCAATTACGTTTTCTGCCTTCTGCATATTGATACAAATATAGGAAGTATGTAGTTTTAGTACTTTACAAACAAAAACCTTTTTCTATTTTTATGTTTGCACTGCAGCCCCATTATCTGTGACCAGTAGCTTT
The DNA here is from genome assembly GCA_025379985.1 of Phyllomedusa bahiana. Lineage (NCBI taxonomy): Eukaryota > Metazoa > Chordata > Amphibia > Anura > Hylidae > Phyllomedusa > Phyllomedusa bahiana. Next base: position 71,681 of record JAODAL010008616.1, on the reverse strand, counting down.
TTTTTTTGGTTTTCGATCTATGGACCTGAGGGAGGGGCTTTTTTTTTTTTTTTGGGTGTGGTCTGAGGTGTATTTTTTTTTGGGTACCTTTTTTTGGGGTTCATGAATTTTTTTTTTTTTTTTTTTGGGATCACTTTTTCCCCCAATCTTTTGGGAAATGCAAATTGACCAAAAAAACCACAGCTTTTGGGATTGGCCCTTTTTTCTTTTTTATGGTTCCTGTATGAGAACATGGTTATGTTTAAAATAATCAACTTTTACAAGAGCAATATCTTATGTTCTTTAAAAAAAAAAAATGTTAGCACGTAATTTTGCCTGTAGCAGGGATCTTCCCTTGTACTGCACCGGGGTGGATGGAGGCTAGGGTTTCTAGGTTGAGTTTAAGGGTATTTTTGTAAGAACAATAACCGATTGAAGCCTAAACTGTTTTGTATTTAATGACCTGCATACACTATGCTTAGACCGACCGTCTTATTCGTTTGATATTTTTTTTTTCCTTTATTAACGTTTGCTTAAACAATTATATTTTAAAAATCTTCAATAAACACTTTATAAAAAAAAAATTTTTAAATAAAATACAATAAAATAGCAAAAGGGATGTTTCAAACTTTTAATATTTTTTCATTCTTTTAAAAATAAGTTTAATTTTTTTTCTATGTTAACATTTAGTCCCCCTTGGAGACTTGAACATGCGATTGCTTTTATTTTAAAACAATGTACTAGCTAAAAAGGTTTCTATTAGGCCCCACTGCATGGCGGCCCAAGTGACACCTCAAGATCGCATTGTGGGGGCACAAACCACGCCCATAACTAATTATTTAACCCCACAGTCTCTTCACGTGACAAAAATTTCCCAAAATGTTTTTTTTTGGCCCCCGAAGCGGCCCCCCCACTAGGACGGGCTCATGACAGGGGCATAGCTTTAGGATGTGCAGGGAGCCCGCTACGGGGCCCCCTCAGCTGAGGGGCCCCAAAAGTTTTTTTCCCACATAAGGAATCCAGCTTTGTACGTGGCAGCGGGGGGGCCCATTTTAACTTTTTGCCTAGGCTCCCCATTTCAAGCACGTGGAGCCCGGGAGGGGTCGTGTGGGTGGTATTTTCGGGGATGGGAGTTGTCATAAAAGGCCAACCGCTCCCAAAATTATTGTGGCCCTTTATTTTTCGATGCGTGAAAAGGGAAAAAAGGGGAAATTTGGGGTGGGCCACTGCTACGCCCCCCAAAACCTTCAGCTCATAAATGAGGTGTAAATGATGACAGGGACGGGAAAAGCGCTCCCCGGGGGGAAAAGTTTCCCGCTCCCCTAGAAAAAATTTTTCGCAAAATTTTTCCCCTTTTTCAAAGATAGAAGAAAAAACCTTTTTCAAAAATTTTAAATGGGGCGAGGAAATTTCCTTTATACCCGACATTGTTAGAGATGTTGCCCCTGGGGGTCACCGCTTTGTCCCCCAACCCAAGTTGTGTAAGAGGCTTTTTACTCCCCTGAAAATAAGAATCAGTGTGGGTCATTTTTTGCAGGATTATGGGGAATCTATTTTCAAACAAATTCAGAATCCACAAATGTCCTGCAGTGTTTTGATATTTAAAAATTTTTTTTGTGTCCAAAAGTCCTATCCAATAAATTTTTTACACTGACAAGAAAATGGTAACATGGTTTAACTTTAACTTTCAACTCCATATCTCCCCCTTCCTACAGCTTTGTACAAGGCACTTTAATTTTATATACAGTCTTTCCTACTTATACATAAATGTGACGGGCAAGTTTTTAGATCTGCTTGTTCGCAAATCTTTCCTTAACGCATTGTTACGTTTTGCTCCAAAAATCAAAATCTTTAATTTTTTTTATTTTTTTAGTATTTGGGAAATCACCTTTGGTTTTCAACGCCTGAATCCTTTTGGGCTTGGATCAGATTAACCCATCTTACCAAAATCGACCCCAGGGCTCTTCACACTTCCCCAAGTTGGGGCAGAAAATGGACGGATACCAAATACAGTTTTTCTTCAAAACTACCAACAAAATGTCAAAAAATCAAAACATTGTTACCCTTGCTTGCGTGTCTGTTCACCTAAAAAAGCTTATTATTTTATCATAAAGGTATAAAAAGCCTGGTGTTACCATTTTTCTACAGTAAGTTTCATTAAACTGCGCTGTATGAGGGATCGGAGGTTTGGGGAAAAGAGAGTGGGGTTTGGGTTCCGACTCCACGCCCCCGGGTTTTAAGTTTCCCTCCGTCATGAAAAAAAATCAATTCTATACCCTCTGCAGTTTGTAGTTGTCTAGTGGGAAAAAACTATATATTTTCTAAGTAATATCTTTCACACTGTTTTGTAATCTACTTTCATGAAGTTTTCTCTGGGTTTTCTGCAGTTCTTATCATTGTTTTTACAAAAGCTCCAAGCCGGAAAACCTTTGACACCCCACATTCAGTGTCCCCAGCAGCAGTAACCCGGGGGGGCATATGTATTTTTTTATGCATATTCTGTAATCTATTGGTCCAAAATAAGATGAAATAACACTATTATTTGCCACCGACTCGGAGCAGTGGCACCAACTGCTCATTGTACAATGATGGGACTGTATTTATCTATGTACTTGCTAATTTGTTAGTATATTGAGGAATAAGTGCAATAGGAGTCAACAGCGTTAGCACATCTGCTGCAGCCAGCGGTTCACCTACGTCAGAGTCCAGGGATACCGATAGAGGTGCATAGACTGGCTTGTACGACCCAATAGCAGATATGATGGAAATCAGAGCCCCTATTGAGAGGTACGTTTTTAAAAAAGGGGGCACCAAAATAGACATTTATCTCTTGCCCACAGGATAGGTAAAAGATTTGATTTTGGTCCCCTTTCCCGCACACGGGGGGGTAGCGATCAGCTGCATTAACTGGAAAACCCGGTTTAATTAAGAACAGCGGATGTGCAGCTTTCTATCGATTTTGTTACATGACCTCTCTAATCTCTTTTCTTTTTTTCCTTTTACTTCATTAGAAATTATTTAGGGAACGAAGTCAAAATTTTGCCTTTTGCAGCTGCACACAGGGTTTCTCCCTTTTCTTGGGTCTGTGACCCGCTCCTCACTGAAACAGATTTCAAGGGGATTGGTCGGAAAGTAAAACCTATGAATTCCTATGAAGGGTTCAAAATCATTCGTGGAAATAGGAGACGCCTTCCTTCAGCAGAAAACACAGGGTTTTTTCATAATCAAGAGCAGGTTTTGGGAGTACAAGCCAATTGCATCAGCCCGAAATATGTATGCAGCTGCGGGGAACCAATATTACTCTCCCATAGTGCAGTACGCATTTCTAAAGGGAAATAAGGGTCTTTCACACAACCGTTTTCAGGTGGGTTTTTTGGTGCCTTTTTTTGCATAAAAATTTTCAGATTAATTGGGATTTTTCAAAAAAAAAAAAAAATTTAAATAAAAAAAAACTTTAAAAAGATCCCCAACCTGCAAGGGGGAAAAAAAGAAAGAAAAGGTACGCTTTTCATGGCAAAATTTTAATAGGACATTTTCCCGAAGCCCCCAAAAAAAAATGATGAAAAATAAAAATGGACCCTTTCTCTTTTTTTACGGTTTTTACACTAGGTCTCCCCGGGCTTTTTGTTTACCTTTTTCCTCTTTGAACGGACATTTTCAGCAGCTGATACTGCAGGGTCGTGCCCCTCATTTACATCACCCTTGGGGAAGTGAAGGGCCAAACGGGAATAAAAAGGTTTTACAAGTGGTCAATCAGGGGACCCAGTGGGGACCCCTTTGGAAGAGGAACAAGGTAAACGGACACAAGGGGAACCCGGGGTAAGTAGAGGAGGGGGTAGGGTTTTTTATTTTATGGGAAATCACAACCTTCTTACTAATTTTTTAAAACAAACCGGACAACCCCTTTAATGGCCGTTTTGGTTTTGCAACTGCTATTGCAAAAAGATTGCCAATTGCCTCAAGAATATTCTTTGGCGGCATGGTGTTGCCGGTATACAGCTTTTAAATTGGGGGCACCAATTTTAACGAGCCCAAAGGGAACTTCCTAAAGGGGAATACAGCTCGCATACTTCCCATACTGGTTGGTAACACCTAGGTGTCAGTTTACTAATATTCTAAATGGGGTAACAGAGGGAAACACAAAACAAGAAGGGAAAAGGCACCTGGGATTGTTAACTTTTTTCATTTTTTTTAAAAACACGGCTGGTGTGAGGCAATTTCATTACATCTGATCGGGGGTGGAACGGGTCCGTTTTGCTTCAACCCCCCAAAGTTCCCGTTAACCCCATTTTCTGTAAAAGGGTCCATCATTTTTCGCGGTGGCGTCTGTAATTTTACTGGGGGGGGAAGGGGGCAGGGGGCCCGCTCTCTTTTTTTTTCCAATATTCTGGGCTGAATTTCATGAGGTTCTGACAGAGGGAGCCAAAAACCCCCCAAACAATTTTTTTTTCCTTTTGCTTCATAAGCTTTTAAACCTGGTGTGGTGATGACATCCTACTATTTTTTTTTTTCTTTGCCTTCCAGGAGTCTCAGCAGCTGCTTGGAAAATTGATTCCTGAGAAAGTCACCCAAGATCGCTAAAGCGGTTCAAAAAAGAACATTTGCCATGATAGGATGTCGTGTTTTCTGTCAACTCTTTTTGGATGTTCACACGGGGGAATTTCGCATGTATTTTGCGTCGTATCTGGCTCAAAAAAGCGATTCTGTCCGAATTAAGGGGAATATATTCTCATAGAGAACTATGAACCCTTCCCCCCCCCCCGGGGACAATACAATGTATTGTCGCGGGAGATAAGTGACATGCTTTATTGGCCGAAACGCGCCGCGAGTAATGATGTCAATGGGGCCCCCGGGCTGCCTCCCCCCCCCCCCACCACCCGGGGATACCCGGTATTAGCGCGACTCCCAACACCGGTAATTGCGGCCGACGTACCCCGACAATTACACCGATTTAAATGCCTTTCAGGATGCTCTGCTGTTTCTAACTTTAATTTCAAGGGTGTGTTCACACTGTGTCTCTGTATATTTAAAGGGGTTTTCCATCTGCTTCAGACTCCCTCTTCCGGTTCAGGCAGTGGGAGCTTCTACAGCACTGACTGACATTTCAGCTCTGCTGGCTCCAATTGCAAGATGTGAGAGATAAAGGGACACTGGTAATGAAGGGTGTTTAAAATAATATGGCACTGTCCAAGCAAGATGTCTTGCTGTACATGTGTGCTAGCAGAGCTGTATTTGTCATGAGCGGAAGCTGCAAATACAAACAGAGGTCCACAGTCATGTTATCTATGCATTTACATACGAAGATAACCATGTGGTTCTGCAGCCCTTATTCAGGATTAGAAAAATATAGCTGTTCTCTCCCAAAAAAAACCAAAAAACTAAACCACGCATAGTCATGTGTTTTGGACCCGGTGTTGCAGTTTGCAGTACAGTCCCACTCACCTCAGTATAGCTGAGCTGCTGTACCAGACACAACCAATGGGCAGGTGTGGTGCTATTTCTTGAAGAAAGCAGCTGTCTCTTTCTAATCCTGGAAATCCTTTTTAAACCAGTTTTCTCACTACATAAATTACCGTAGCTTTAAACATGTAAGTAAAGACTATTACCATACACATTGTTGTTCTGATTTTGCTTCCTTTCAAAGTTAGCAGTTGTCTTCTGCACGTGCTTCCCTAGGTTATGCACTAGCAGCCCTGGCCAGGATGGTCAAGTCCCTCCCTGCTGTGTCTTATCAGCAGCACAGGAGCTTGTTTATGTTTCTGACAAACTTTAATCTTTTAGAGCGCCGTAGCCTTGTGCCCTGCTGCTATAACCTCTCTGTTATCAATGTCCTTCAAATAGGCTCAGCTAGAAATAGTAGGGCTAAAATGTCAGTCAATGCTGTAAAACAGCCCACAGCCCCAAACAGGAAGTGGGAGCCTAAAGCTGACTGTGAAGAGTAGGCTTCATGAAGCAGGATGGTGAGAGCATCCTTTTAGTGGCCACGTACATTTTGGCTGGTGAGAACACCTCTTTAAGGCTAGACATCCCCCCCACTCTGACCAATAGTGTTGTCCTGTAGATACTGTACATAATGGATTTCTCTGGCTACTGTGGACCTAATAAAAGCCACCAGAGTGCTATGTCAGCTCACCAATTAGAGATTAAGTATCTACCCAGCCACCATCATATCTATGTTTATAGGTATATATTTGGACACAAATTAGCTTTTTTTATTTTACCTGTATACTAAAACAAGTTCTAGTTATATAATGGACACGGACATAATGTTCAGACTTTCAGCTTTCATTTGAGGGTATCCACATTAAAATTGGAGGAAGGGTTTGAGAGTTTTAGCGCCTTAACATGTGCCACCCTGTTTTGAAAGGGACCAAAAGTAATTGGACAATTGACTCAAAGGGTCACGCGCGTACTCCTGCGGCGCGGGAGGCGCAGCTCCATTGATATTCATTACTCGCGGCACATATTCGCCCCAAGTAATTGACATGTCGGTTATCTCCCCTTGCGTACGATACGATCGTATTGTACGAGCTGGGAGAGGAGGTGTAATCCATAGTTCTCTATGAAAACTATGGATTACCGTTATTTCGTCGCGTCTGTATAAGAGCGCAAATACATGCCGAAATGCGCGGCGAAATTAACCCGTGTGAACATACCCAAAGGGTGTTTTCACACGCAGCTGCATTTTTGGTGTGTTTTTAATGCGTTTTGTGCAGAAAGGCACAGCAATTAATTCTGTACATTTCTGCACAAAAAAACGCACCACAAAGGTTGTGTGTGAAAGCACCCAAAGGCTCTTTTCCTGGGCAGGTGTGGGCAATTCCTTCGTTATGTCATTCTCAATTAAGCAGATGGCTTGGAGTTGATTTGAGGTGTGGTGCTTGCATTTGGAAGATATTGCTGTGAAGAAAACATGCAGTCCAAAGAGCGCAGGTGAAACAAGCCATCCTTAAGCTGCGAAAACAGAAAAAATCCATCCGAGAAATTGCTATGATATTAGGAGTGGGAAAATCTACATTTTGGTACATCCTGAGAGAGAGAGAAAGCACTGGTTAACTCCTCAATGGGAAAAAGACATGGATACCCACGGAAGAAGATGGTGGTGGTTGATCGCAGAATCATTTCCATGGTGAAGACACATTCACAACAGCCAAAAAGTGAACAACACTCTCCAGGATATAGGCGTATCAATATTCAAATCTGCCATAAAGAGAAGACTGCATGAAAGTAAATACAGAAGGGTCACTGCACGGTGCAAGCCCCTCATAAGCCTCAAGAATAAAAAGACTAGATTGGACTTGGCTAAAAAAACATCTAAAAAAGCCAGCACAGTTCTGGAAGAACATTCTTTGGACAGATGCAACCAAGATCAACCTCTACCAGAATGATGGAAAGAGAAAAGGCGTGGTACAGCTCATGATCCAAAGCATACCACATCATCTGGAAGACACAGAGGCAGTGTGATGGCTGAGGCATGCATGGCTGCCTGTGGCGCTGGGTCACTAGTGTTTATTGATGATGTGTCACGACAGAAGCAGCCGGATGAATTCTGAGGTATTCAGAGACCTACTATGTGCTCAAATCCAGCCAAATGCAGCCAAGCTGATTCATAATACAGGTGGAAAATGACCCAAAACATAAAGGCAAAGCCACCCAGGAGTTTATTAAAGCAAAGAAGTGGAATATTCTTGAATGGCCAAGTCAGTCTCCTGATCTCAACCCAACTGAGCAGCATTTCACTTCTTAAAGACTCAGCTTCAGACATAAAGGCCACAAACAGCAACTGAAAACCACTGCAGTAAAGGCCTCGCAGAGCATTAAAAGGAGGAAACACAGCGTCTGGTGATGTCCATGAGGTCAACACTTCAGGCCGTCATTGCCAACAAAGGGTTTTCAATCATGTATTAGAAATCAACATTTTATGTACAATTATTTGTATTGTCCGATTACTTCTGAGCCCCCTGAAATGAAGGGATTGTGTTTAAAAAAAAATACTTGAGTTCCTCTTATTTTTATGCAATGATTTTGTTCAACCCACTGAATTATAGCGGAGTGTCTGAACGTCAACTGCATCTGAATTGTTTTGTTCAAAAGTCATTGTGGTAATTGGACCCAGAATCTTTAGCATCCAAATCAGCATCAAAACCTCATCTGAAAAGCACCTCCCTGCAGCACCTTTCATATGAGGTTTTGATCAGGTTGTTTTTTTGTTTTTTTGTTTTTTTGTGGTTTTCGACACGGTTTTCGAACACTATTATCTTTCTGAAACACCTATACAAATTAATAACCATGTTAAAAACAGCGACGAAAATGCGTCCAAAACCGCAACACACTTCTGGATGAAGTTTTGAAGCTCTTCATTGATTCCTATGGGGATTTTCAGCGTTGAAAATACTTTAAGAATTGACATGTCACTTTTTTTTCAGCGCCCAAAACAGCGTCCAAAGAGCGTAAAACCCTCACCATGTGTGAACTACAGCTCTTTTACATAGGAAACAATGAAAATGAACTGGGGCTGTTTTTAATGCTGTTTTGGGTGAGGAAACACTCCTAAAACAGCGCCAAAAACAGTGTCAAAATTAGCCGTGTGAACATACCCTTAGGTCTGTCTTGTGCCTAATAAGCTTGTATTCAATGGAAGTGTTTTGACCATCTGCAGGAGACTCCCTTTTTACACTAAAGAGAGCCTTGGAAGCCAAGGAAATCGGCCGTCAGCAGCTCCGAGACCAACTGGATGAAGTGGAGAAAGAAACCCGGGCCAAACTCCAAGAGATTGATGTGTTTAATAACCAGCTGAAGGTAATGGTTGTGCTGTTCCATGCCCGGCCTATCGGTTATACCTCCTGGTTAGGTTTAAAGGGCATGCCAGTTGAGCAAAATTATGGTTTAATGGGGGCAGGCGGGAGCAAAATACGAAAAAAAAAAGTTCCCCGCTGCTGCAATCCTGAAGCTTCCCGGGATTCTCTCTACTGCACTTCCAGCTTCTTGTCCCAATACACAGGAGATACATGTGTCCCATTCACAATATCCCAGAGGAGCAGATCCCGGGGGGCTTAAGGACGGCAGCGGTGGGGATCAGGTAGGTGATGATTTATTATTTTTTTTCCCCTCCTATTTTTCATTATTAGTTTCATTATCTCATTTCCATCTCTTTCCTTCATTTACAGGGAACCTGTCAGCTACTTTATGGTGCCCGAATGACAGGCAGCATAAAAAATAGCTGCAGCTTACCGAGTCCCAACCAAGTGGATTTTAACCTGACATGCTCTCTTTTGCCATAGCGGCTTCTCCCTGCCCCGTAGCCTAAACGGACAACTTTCTCCCAGGTTTTCGGGTAGAACCATTTATAATTGGGAATGGGTAACCTGCAACTAGTTCTTGCTGCCTGTGGTTCGGGCAGCATAAAGTTGCTGACGGGTTTCATGTAAAGGGCTTTTGCCACGATGTAAGGTTGACGTGGTAACATCCAAAATGAGTAAGCAAGTTAATTAAAAAATATGTACCGTATAAGAGCTGCTATCTCCTTTCTAAAACCTCTGTGTACTGCTCACTGTCATGGGTTCCAACCGGCATACTTTACCTACCTGGCCGCGCTTGCGCAGTTCAATCCTCTCTCCATGATGGCCAGCTCGGGAGCTCGCATTGCCACACGTGCGTACTCCTTTCCTGCCCGGCCATCACATTCTGCAGTAATATTGCTCCCTATGTCTCCTCTGCTACCCGGCTGTCTTCACTCTGATCCCCGTTTCTCCTCTGCTACCCGACTGTCTTCACTCTGATCCCCGTTTCTCCTCGCACCTGTGTCTCTCACCCGAGTCCCCGCTACTTTACCTACTGCCGCGCTTGCGCAGTTCAACTCTCTCCATGTTTCCCTCGGCACCCGCTTGCCTCACTCTATCCCTTTCTCCTCGGCCTACCCACTGCATATATTGCTCCCTATGTCTCCTCTGCTACCCGGCTGTCTTCACTCTGATCCCCGTTTCTCCTCTGCTACCCGGCTGTCTTCACTCTGATCCCCGTTTCTCCTCTGCTACCCGGCTGTCTTCACTCTGATCCCCGTTTCTCCTCTGCTACCCGGCTGTCTTCACTCTGATCCCCGTTTCTCCTCTGCTACCCGGCTGTCTTCACTCTGATCCCCGTTTCTCCTCTGCTACCCGGCTGTCTTCACTCTGATCCCCGTTTCTCCTCTGCTCCCCGGCTGTCTTTTCTTTGCTCCGCGTGTCTCCTGTGCTCCGCGTGTCTCCTGTGCTCCCCCCTACTGCCTCTGCTCTCTCATGTCCCCGCAGCAAGGAGTTATTCTATGCGGTCCAGCTAATAACTTACCATTAGTGCTTAACTAGACTGTAGAGCTCCTCACACTGCCAAGACTGATTGAATACTGAATATTTGGCCACGGGCACGGGAGGCAGCGCAATGATGCCACAGCGGAGTGACTTGCCACCGCTTGAACGCAAAGGGGTGTTCAAGACAAAAGAGGGCGGAGGGTACCCGTCAGGTACTAAAATAATGTCTTGGCAAAACCCCTTTAAACATAATTTTACTGTATTAGGCAACTCCTTTAATTAAGTTGACAACTGGACTCTACCAAGTGCCAGCAAGCAGACTTCTTATGTAGCTTTTGGTGTAAACGGTGTGAGATATGATGTGACACAAGGTCGGTGCAAAATAATAAAAGCTGTAAAGGTAAACTGTTGCAAAGACCCGAGCTGTGCAATGTGAGCCATACTCTCTAGCTGAAAAGATTTGGGTGCACCAGCCAGCAAGTTCTGTCCCCTTCTCCTGGGCATCACTATACTTTGTGTCTTCTTTTAGCAATATATTTCATGATTGATTAAGTAGATGATGAAAGAATTTACTAACATTGAGTGCGGTCTGTGGTATTCATTGGCTCCATGTATGGTGCCTTGTGGCTGATTGTAGGATTTCCTACTAGATCATAAGTTATGGACATTAACGCTGAAATAAATAGGCACATTTTTTCAGACAAATCAAAACTCTTGTTCCACAAGCGTCGCTCCAAAACAAATTATTTTTAGTTACATAGACACTACAAAAAAGCAAAAAGTATAACACACTACTTAATAGAGCAGATTCTCAGTTACACTATTTTTCAGCATAGTCGTCAATGATTAGCGTTTAACATGTAGGGAAATGTAAGGTATTACCAATTACATTGCTGTTTTGATTTTGCTTTGTTTAGGACAAATTAGAGACTTTATCTACTGCTTTCTCTTGCTTACCGACCACCTCTCCTTGCTCTTTCTCTTATCCAAACTGTCATTCAACCATGGCAAGCTTGTTAACCTAAGTTTGACAAGTTTTAACCTTTTAGAGCTCTGTAGCCTTGTGCTCTACAGATTATAAAACTCCTGCATTCATCTCACTGTAACAGGATCAGCTAGTAATAGCAGAGCTAAAATGCCAATCATTGCTGTAGAACCACCTACCGCATGACAAGGAAGTGGGATTCTGAAGCTGGCTTTGGCTCTGTGAAACAGCATGGTGATACAACCCCTTTAACTATCCACTGTCACCAACAATGAATGAGAACTAGTATGCCACGCTTTAAAATCTGCACCGGCAAAGGTGACCCACTGTCATGGCTGCTATGATGGTGTTGTTGCTTGGAGAATGTTACTCACGCAGTCCATCCTTTATCTGCCCAAACAGGAGGCGCCTAATCCATGAATGGAGCAATGCAGTTACACACTTTTGCTTTATACACCGTTTCATCTAAGACACCATTTTGTCTTTAAAAAATTTAACAGAATTGGTGGGAAGGTTCAACCTCTGCAGCCATTTCATCGACATCTGCTTCTGACATTACGGGCTAGCAGATTAAGGAAGGGAACATAGGTCTCAGAGCAACCCTTATATCATCATGACAGGTGCTCCCCATTCTGTCAGTTTTCCTCCTCACTTCTTGTAATTGGGTCCAGGAAGTCTTGAAATCACAGCCCCCATTTTTAGGATGGAACTGTTGTTTGGTCACAGAGCGGGACGGAAATACATAGTCCCTGCCTTCTCCCCCTTCATTCTCTTTCAGTGGCCTCCTCTGTTAGTTTCATACTGAACTTTACTAATCTCTAGAATAGATCAAGTGCGAAGCGCAACCTCCGATTAGGTTTTTTCACAGGTCCACTTTGATGCAACCCATTTTTCTCGCGATTTTTTTTTCTGTTTACTGTAGTTCACTTCTTTTTTATTTTTACAAATATTTGGGGTCCAAACTTTGTATACAAAAGGACATATAGGTCACAAACTCTTAGGGCCCGTCTACACAGCATGTTTCTTGGATGGTTTTTCTGTGGTTTGCGGATTTAGAAATTGTCCAAAAACCGAAAAGCAACCATCCCCATAGATTTTAAAGGGGTTTTCTCACTACATCAAGTCATCTTACCGCAGTCCTGTTTTCTCGATTTCATTTTTTTAATCCAGGGGCGTATTTACTGGCATCTATTGGCCTGCAGTGATGAGCAGCTGAGGTCTGTAGCTATTGCGACCAACGCTAGCAGCCTATCGGGATAGATCAAGCGGGTCTGTAGCTATAGCGACCTGAGGAGCTGATGCAGCCCATACAAGAGGGGATATCTAGGAATAAGCAGGATACTGCTAATGGACACAATGCAGAGTGACTTGTTTTTGCAAGATCTTTAACATATAAAACAATCCTTGTAGTGAGACAAGCCCTGTAATAGAAAATCCATTCAGTAGTCGACACTGAACAGATTTTCTGCTGGACAGTTTTTCAGGCCACCGGCGTTGGGGAAAAAAAAACAACTTAGAACATGTTCATTCTTCTGCTCGGTTTCTATATATAATATATATATATATATATACATATACATATATATATATATATAAACATATATATATATATATATATATGTGTGTATATATATATGTGTATGTATGTATATATATGTGTGTATATATATATATATGTTTGTATATATATATATATATATATATATGTGTATATATATATATGTGTATATATATGTGTATATATATATATGTGTATATATATATATGTGTATATATATGTGTATATATATGTGTATATATATATATGTGTATGTGTATATATATGTGTATGTATATATATATGTGTATGTATATATATATGTGTATGTATATATATATATGTGTGTATATATATATATGTATAGAAACATGTATAAAAACGAGGATGTGATCAAAGTAAGCATTTGCCTAATAATTCTGCACACTCCAAGCTGCCCTACTCCAAGCTGTATAGGCTTGAAAGCCAACTACCAATTAAATAAATCAGGTGATGTGCATCTCTGTAATGAGGAGGGGGGTGGTCTAATGACATCAACACCCTATATAAGGGGTGCTTAATTATTAGGCAACTTCCTTTCCTTTGGCAAAATGGGTCAGAAGAGAGATTTGATGGACTCTGAAAAGTCAAGAATTGTGAGATGTCTTGCAGAGGGATACAGCAGTCTTGAAATTGCCAAACTTTTGAAGCGTGATCACCGAACAATCAAGCGTTTCATGGCAAATAGCCAACAGGGTCGCAAGAAGCGGGTTGAAAAAAAAAAAAAGGCGCAATATAACTGCCCATGAATTGAGGAAGATCAAGCGTGAAGCTGCCAAGAGGCCATTAGCCACCAGTTTTGCCATATTTCAGAGCTGCGACGTTACTGGAGTATCAAAAAGCACAAGGTGTGCGATGCTATGGGACATGGCCAAGGAAAGGAAGACTGAAAAACGACTACCTCTGAACAAGAAACATAAGATAAAACCTCAAGACTGGGGCAAGAAATATCTGAAGACTGATTTTTCTAAGGTTTTATGGACTGATGAAATGAGAGTGACTCTTAATGGGCCAGATGGATGGGCCCGAGGCTGGATCAGTAAAGGGCAGAGAGCTCCACTATGACGCCAGCAAGGTGGAGGTGGGGGACTGGGCTGGTATCATCAAAGATGAACTTGTGGGACCTTTTCGGGTTGAGGATGTAGTGAAGCTTGTTATATTGATTTACCTGGTGAAAAGAAACAAGTGAGATGGGGATAGATTTGGTTTTTATTAAGGTGCCTAATAATTCTGCACAGTAATAGTTACCTGCACAAACAGATATCCTCCTAAGATAGCCAAATCTAAAGAAAACCCCACTCCAACTTCCAAAAATATTAAGCTTTGATATTTATGAGTCTTTTGGGTTGATTGAGAACATAGTTGTAGTTCAATAATAAAAAGAATCCTCTCAAATACAACTTGCCTAATAATTCTGCACACACTGTATTATACACACAAATATATACCCATATATATTTATTTATATACATGTGTGTGTACATTAATAAGTGTCACAACATGTTCAAATTTTTTAATTGTGATACAAGGTCAATGGCCAAAAAAGTCCAAAAACTGCACAAAAACCTGGACAAAATCAGTTGTGACAGATGTTTCTGCTGCAGTCAAAATTCGTCTCTAACTTACTAATAAAGTGCTGGCCCTTCAAGAAAGGGAGACTGAAGTCCTCTCCCCACAGGCAGCAGTGATGGATCATTATTTTGACAGCTCTATGAGAATTCCCGTCTTTAAGCTGGAAGAGTCCACTGTGAAGGAGCTTGCAGCATGTAAACACAGGGGAGATCTGTGCTGCTATCTTACTGTATTGCGGATGACTTCATTATACCAGCATTGTAAGCCGAATTCATATGTATTATGGAGTAGGTTGGAAACAGCAGCAACAGGTAAATCCAGTCACAGCTTTCTGCTCAGTGTGATGTGGCTGCTAATGGCTTTTTAAGCGATTCAGATTTACAAACTCATCATTTACAAACAGCTGTATCTTCCTCCTTTAACTGGGCTGCATAAATACAGGAAAATCTTCATATAAATTATTGTTGATTATCAGCCATATGAAGTAAAGTTCAGGCTGCCACAGGAGGTGAGCCAACTTTTCACTGATTTTCATTTTACTGCCCATTGGGACACATTGGTGAATGCATTCACAAGGTTTCTAAATTCACTTTTTTTGAGAAAAATAGGTGAATCTCTCTGTTGAAAGTAAAACCTGTTCCCCTATATCCGACCAGTGAGCCTACTCCATATTCCCTTACCAGCAATATGATGTATCTATACATAATAGGGGTTAACTACAATGCAAGAATGCAATGATTTAAAAATCCTTCAATATTTTATTCCCAATAGAACAAAGATCAGAAATTGAAGGTTATACATTTTTCCATTTAATTTGAAAACATAAGTACATCTAGAAATTGATGGTCATAATGCGTGTCAAAAAAAGTTGAGACAGGTTAACCGAAGGCTGGAAAAGTAAGTAACTGGCACTAATAAAAAATGATTTTATATCGAAAAAGCATATTAGAGAAGCAGATTATCTCAGAAGCAAAGATGGTCAGAGGTTCACCCATCCATTAACTATTTTAGAAAAATGTTCCCCAATGTAAAATTGCAAATACTTTGAATATCCCACCATATACAGTACATAATATCAAAAGATTGAGAAATAGGAAAAATTCATGTGCACAAGGAAAAAGGCCAACAGCCGATGTCGGAAGCTCGTGAGCTACGGGTCTTTAGGCAGCACTTAAAACGAGTATGATTCAGTCAGGCAAATCATTGCATGGGCTCAGAAATCCTTCCAAAATTCAATGTCTTGTATAGATCCTAGAGGTGTCTGTGATGAAGGATTCTGGAAGAAAAGGCAGAACTATATAAACTTGTAAAGCTTTAAGAGCATATGATCCAGCAGGGAACCTCAAGGGTGTGCCTGGAATCCTAGCGGAGAAGTGGCTGCTTCTCTCCATTGTAGTCTGTGTGACATATGAGAATAGCAGAGCTCACTCCCCTTTGACTGCTTTGGATTAGCGTCTGGAAATTCAGGCCTTTAGAGACAAATTTTATGGAAATGACAGACTTCAAGCTTGAGAGCCAGTGATGAAAAGGTGTCGGTATCCTGCATAATGAGCAGGAAAAGATCCGTACAGGAACTCAAGGGGAGCATCACTTCAACGCCATCTACCGAATGTTACATACCTGAGGTTAGAGTTATTGTTCATAGTAATCATTCAATGGATTCTGTGGTCTCGTATCTGAAAAACTTAGTGTTGAGCACAAAGATTGTGACGTCCGATTGTAAACAAAGCCACAGTGCTCTGACGGACATATCATATACCAGAGACCAGCGACGCCCAGAAGAATGCATTAACTTACACAGGCCAATGATCCTCCGATCACCCAATGACTGCCCAAATTCAGTTGACAGACGAGCGAACATTTATTGTTTATGTGGGCATAAAAATACTCATTTGTCAACAGGACATCTTCCCATGTAATTGGGGATATGCTCGTGACATAATGCAAACTGTTGGCATGAACGATGATTCCTCCCCCATGTAGTACTTATTGGCCTGTGTGAAAGGCCCTTAACTCCTTAACGACCGCCCGTCGACTTTTGACTTCGGCTGGTGCAGGTCGTTCGTCTGCAGCGACATCTTTTGTGTTCGCTGCAGACATCAGAGTTTGCGGCGCCACAGCTGCGCTGAGATCAGGGCTGTACTACACAGCCCTGATCCCAGAGCATCCCCTGCGAGCACCGGGGAGCGTGGGAAACCTCCGCACCCCGGTGCTTTAACCCTTTGATTGTGGCGGGTCATCACCGGAGCGCAATCAAAGGGTTTCCCTGCTCTGTCGGGTGATCGGAAAACCCGGTG
Organism: Phyllomedusa bahiana; assembly: GCA_025379985.1. NCBI lineage: Eukaryota > Metazoa > Chordata > Amphibia > Anura > Hylidae > Phyllomedusa > Phyllomedusa bahiana. The sequence goes on along the minus strand of JAODAL010008616.1, from coordinate 54,989 downwards.
ACCCGACAGAGCCCGGGGAACCGCTGCACAGTCAGCCCTGGGGACCTAGAGTAGACCCAGAGCTGACTGTGTATCAAGCCAGTGACCAGGGCAGACTGTGAGCTGTCCTGATCACTGCCTGTGTCAGTCTGACACAGATTATATTGTATTAGCATGTATGAATATGCTAGTACATTACTAAGTGTAAAAATAAAAAAAAAATGTAAAACCGTTCTCCCTTCATGGGATTTAAATAAAAAAGTTTAAAAAAAAAAAACGGAAAAAGTGTAAAAAAAAAAATAATCAAAAAATAAATAATAAAATAAAAATAAATATTTAATAAAAAATAATTGTGCATATATTACACACACAAAAAACTTACATATATTAGGTATCCACACGACCGTAATAACCTGTAGAATTAATCTAACAAATTATTAAGTGTAAAATGTGTATGGTGTATACAAAATAAAAAAAAAACATTTTTATAAAAAATAAAAAAAAATTCTGCAATTATTTATAAGTGAACTTAAACTATTACCCCATAAAGTACAACTAGTCTCGAATCAAATGAGGCCTCACACAACTGCGTTATTGAAAAAATGAAAAAGCTATAACTTGAAACGCAAAGAGGCAAAAACTAAAAAAAATGTTCTGGTCATTAACTACTTTTCAGGCGTTCAGCTTAAGGGGTTAAAGCTACATTCTCATAGAGAACTATAAATTACGCCAGGGGAGGACATGTCACTTCTTTGCACTGCTTACGCGTACTTCTGAAACACACGGTATATTGTGTCGTGTACAGCACACGCCCCAATACGCTGTGTGAACATATCCTAAATGATCCTCAAATGACTTGTTATAGTGTTCCTTGTTGTGCATTCTGCGTTCCACTGACTTGCAGCGCTGACATGTGCTTCCGGTTTCCGGAGGCCATGTGGTGTTGGTGCGGGTCTGTATGGTTCTTGCCGCCATGCTTCCATGCACACCGCTACAGGTAGGTTAGTTGTTTTCATGCGTTTCTTGTTTTTATAATTGTATGATTTTAGAGACACTATTTAAGGGCTGGGTTTTCAATTAGTTTTTGCTTCGTCTAAGGGCGCTGCGTCGCCCGAAACATGTCGGCTTCGTCTTTCTGATTCCATGCCTGCCATTGCACTGTATGTTTTATTTTTCTACGGCTCTGTTCTCAATAAATTTCCTCACTTGCATTTACTCCTGGTGCCAACCGTGGACTTTGTTCTTCTTTGGTCATTCCAATATCCACCAAGGAGCCGAAGTCTGATTTTCCATCTCCATTCTCCAAACTTGTTCGGTGTACACACAGTGACCTAAGAAAAGAAATTGGATAAAGATGTGCGCGGTGTAGACGGCCTGGGCACCTCACTGGAAATAAAATTATTGCTCATATTGCCTTCTTGGAACGGCCAGTAAACCGTGTGAACATACAACACTTGTGCACTCTGCCAAAGCGGCTTCAATTCAGAGGCTACAGTAGCTGTTGGGCCAACCTGACTTTCCACCTCTTTGTGCAATAGTGTACCTGTCCTTAACCAATGGCCCCGGCCATGGCCACTGTTGAGAACAGATGCTAGACTTGATCTTGGACAGCTGTTCTGTGCTTCTTATACATTTCCAGTACAAAGCAGGGTACTGGTTGGCTAGAGAGATTTCTTTGACACAACTTGAGTTCTTTAATGAGGAGATCCTGGTATAAGGCGTCTTACAAGAAATGCACTGTGAAAAAAAAAGTCTGCAAATTGTCTCTCTTCCAGGAGGAAATAAATTGTCTGCTGGTTTCATACAAAATACAAACTTTACAAATATTATATTAGCCAGTGTTTTCATGCAAGTCTATTTCTTTTCATCTAGCTTCATTTTATTTGGTTGTATTTGTTTTTAAGCCCTCCACTACAGACACTCCTATAAACTGAACAATCCCAGTCCTCCAATATACAGTATTATATACATTTTACTTATCTTACAGGTGTGTTCCCACCATAGACTTTGATGGTATATCACTAGAATATGTCATCAACGTCTGATAAGTGCATCTCCCACCTCTGGGACCTGGACCTATCTCGGGAACAGACCCTCAAAAGTGTCGGCTCAGAATGGAGAGCTAGTCACGCTTGCGCACAACTCTCCATTCTGTTCTATGGGATTTCCGAGTACAGCCAAACACACTGCTCCCCTGTACTCAGAACTCCCACAGAACAGAATGGAGAGTAGGTTACGCTGGTGCACGAATCTCCACTCTGTTCTATGGGATTTCCGAGTACAGCCGAAAACACTGGTTACCTGTACTCAGAACTCCCATAGAACAGAGTGGAGAGTCGTGCACAATCAAGACCGGCTTTTGATTCTGAGCTGATACTTTCCGGGAGCTGTTCCCTATTGATAGGCCATGAAAGTCTATGGCAGGTCCACCCCATTAAGTAGCCCTTGTCTTATCTACATGGTATCTATAGGTCAATTGCTTGCGGTCAGTTTGTGACTAAGGGGATGTTCACACAGTGTATTGGATCTGTTTTTAGATGTATGTTTGGATCCATGTTTCGAACCCTAAATGGACCCAAACACGCATCTAAAACGTGTAGTGTGATTTTCCATTGCTTTCAGTGTAAAACACGCATCAGCGTTCAGACAAGTGATCGCCAATGCTTGTCTATCTGCATCTTTCTGATGTGTCTTTTGGATCCATTCAAAGAATTGTCATGTCCATTCTTGATTGGAGAGGCGCAGCAGGAACCCTATTTAAAACTATAGGGTGCGTGTCTGCTGCAGCCAAAACGCATCCAAACACACACCTTCGTGTTGGATGCGCTTTGGATCCGACGCTTTGCTTTTGGATGCCATTTTCGGTTCCAAAACGGATCCAAAATCGGATCCAAAATGCTGTGTGAACAAACCCTAAGACATCTTTGTCTCTGTTATTGCTGCCAGAATGGAGTTCACCCCCCCAGTAACCAAATAAATCTGTTCCAGGAGCTGCGGGAGATGCACAGCAAACAGCAGCTGGAAAAGCAGAAGGACATTGAGGCCGAGAAGATGAGGCAGAAGGAGCAGGAACGCAGGATGTTTGAGCTGGAGAAGCAGAAGGAGGAGGCTCTCAGGTAGAATCCTCTGGGGTTTGCTACATGATGCTGGGGAGATATTTACCACTGTAGTTCTGCACAGGTACAGTAGGTGTTCTTGCTATAGGACATCAGCCATTGCGTTATAAAGCGTTATAAATGGGAGTTCACTTAGTAGTTTAAAGAGCACTCATCACCTCCAGAAGAATAGAAGACTAAAATCCAAACATTTTTTCAAATATATTTAACCCTTGCCTGACAGATGGTCATAATAATCTGACTCTTCACTCCTCGCCTTTCAACAGCCATACATTTTTTATTCTTCCATTAACATAGACATACAGGGTCTCTTATTTTTCAGTACAAAATATACTTTTTAATGAGGTCATACACCGTACCATGGAATATACTGGGAAACCGCAAAAAAAATTCTAAGTGGGGTGAAATGTGAAATAAAACATACGTGTATTGGGGGGGGGGGGGTTTTTTTACGGTGTTCACTCTTTGGTATAAGTGACGTCTTATCTGTATTATGCAGGTTGATACTGATACGGTCAACTGCCCTTTATGATAATGCTATGGTATTCCAAATTAAAGATATTATTTTTCTATATCCGGATATAGAGACAACAGGACTTGGAGCTGTGGCCAAATACTCTGAGTTTATTACACATAGCCTGCAGATATAAGTATGTCTCATTAGCAGAGTTCCCCAGAGCCCCCACCTTTGCAATGAAATCCTTCAAACAACCATTGTTTAACAGAGTTCTTCGACACAAATTTGTATCCATCCTTAAGACTGGGATAGTATTTCTTCATATCAGACCATGAGCTGGAAGTTAGCAAAAAAAGTCGATTGTTCTCGGACTGTGTGACGGCCTTTTAGTAAGCTGTACGCTGACAATTATAGCTGAAGCAAGCATAAAATGGTGGGAGTATTGACATTACTTTGCTATCTACGATTCTGGCAATACCAAATATGTAGGGTTTTGCATTATGTTGCAGTACTGAAGGAAAAAACATTCTCTATTTCTTAAATTTGCACTGCAGGTCCATTTTGTGCGACCAATAACTTTTTTTTTTTTTTTTTTTTGGTGTTTCCGCCTATGGATCTGAGTGGAGAGGAACTGAGCTTTGTGATATATAGGGTTATATGATAAATGGAGAGAAGCTGAGATCTATGATATATAGGGTTATATGATGGAGAGAAGCTGAGCTCTGATATATAGGATTATATGATGGAGGAGAGAAGCTGAGCTCTGTGATATATAGTGTTATATGATAGAGGAGAGAAGCTGAGCTCTGTGATATATAGGGTTATATGATAGAGGAGCTGAGCTCTGTGATATATAGTGTTATATGATAGAGGAGAGAAGCTGAGCTCTGTGATATATAGGGTTATATGATAGAGGAGCTGAGCTCTGTGATATATAGGGTTATATGATAGAGAAGCTGAGCTCTGTGATATATAGGGTTATATAATAGAGGAGAGAAGCTGAGCTCTGTGATATATAGGGTTATATGATAGAGAAGCTGAGCTGTGTGATATCTAGGGTTATATGATCGAGGAGAGAAACTGAACTCTATCATATATAGTGTTATATGATCGAGAAGAGGAGCTGAGCTCTGTGATATGTAGGGTTATATGATAGAGGGAGAGGAGCTGAGCTCTGAGATATATAGGATTATATGATAGAGGGAGAGGAGTTGAGCTCTGTTACCCCGCACTCTTCCCCAGAAGCCTCCAATGTAAAATACAGTGCTGTACTGGATCAGCACCAATACAGTTTGTACATGTGCAGCATGTTGGTATTTTTAGTTGTGTATCTACAAGTGCTAGCATGCCGTACCACACCTGTACTAATTGTATGGGTGCGGAATAGTACATGTGTTTAAAATGTGCTGCTGTGGCATGCTGGCACTTGTAGTTCCATGTTCTACAGCAGCTAGTAGCTGTGGAACTAGAAGTACCAGCATGTCACAGCTGCACAAGAGACAGGACGAGAGGTAAGATCTTCTAAATAGCGGCACAGACAGCAAAACAAATGTTAACCCTTCCCAAAAACTAATATCCAAAACGGAAAAAAATTTTTTTGCTTTAGTTACATTTAATAAATGTACCTGTTCCAACTTACATTCAAATTAAGAACAAATTTACATTCCCTATCCTGCTGATAGCCTGGGGACTGCGTGTAAATAACTATATACCCACTGAAGTCAGTACAGAATTGATCTGGGTCTCCTCAGGCACTTACCGAGCCTCATTGGTCACAGAACCACTGGCGCCAGGTAGCAGGGATGCCTGTTGTGTACACAGCACTCAATGATCAGGAAGGCAGGGATGGTAATAAACCATCCCTGCCAACTCGGGGGGAGAGCCCAGCTTTTGCTGTTTGTCAGATAAAGATAAATCACCACCGCCCAGTTGTTTGAGGTCAGCGGGCAGTCTTCATGCAGTTAAGACCTGTTGCACTACAATGGAGTCCGTCGTGGTGGCCATAATTTGTATGGGAAAAAAATAGCTGCATGAAGCACTTTTTTTTCACATAACTATTGGTGGAATCCATGTTGGAGGCTCCAAACAGAACCTCCAACACAGATATGATCCTGACCTAAGAGGGTTGAACAGAAACAAAAAAAACCCCAAAAACATAAATCCAGGCGTATCATTGAAACGGTCAGAGTAATGCCACACGTCATTTCCCAGGGGGCTGCATGCACTATACACATCTGTTTGTATAGAGTAAGGGTGTGTTCACACGTGGCAGAGATTTCTGGGATCATTCAATACATCTGAACAGAATTGGTAAAAATCACATACACCTGCTTCAGCAGCAGCTTCATTTAGATGTATGGAGGAGATTCTCACTTGTAGAAATGTATATTTTTGCTATGGACTGCATCAGCTCCTCAGGTCGCTATAGCTACAGACCTGTTCGATCTCTCCTGATAGGCTGCCAGCACTGGTTGCTATAGCTACAGACCTGTTTGATCTCTCCTGATAGGCTGCCAGCACTGGTTGCTATAGCTACAGACCTGGCTTCTACTGCAGCCTAGTGGAAGCCAGTAAACACGCCCTGAATCCAAAGTGAAACCAAGAAAACAGGACTGAGGTGAGATGAATCAATGTAGTGAGACAACCCCTTTAACACCTTCTTGATATTTGATGTACATGTAACTCGTAAGGGTGCGTTCCCATGCCAAACACAAAATTACCAGTCACCTTTTCCGACCGGTATTTTGTCTTTTTCTGGCACATAGCGTGACAGCTTTTGTCCGCAATTTGCGGATTCAAGCCGCCCTCCTTCGCACCCACATGCTCATGTTCTGCCCGAAAACCGAGTGGGAGAATGAACATGTTCTAAGTTCCTCGTTACATCGGCGTTGACGAAAAACATCCGTCGGAAAATCCGTGCAGTAGGGACTGCTGCACAGATTTTCCATTCAGATCCATGTAAAAGGTTAGCAGTCACTTTACAGACTGTTTTCAGATCTGGAAACCTTTGCTATGGGGACAAGCCCTAGGGGAGCATGGAGTGAACTCAGGAGCCGAGCTGGCTTTATGCACGGCTGATGTCGAATGCTAGTTAGAGCTGGCACCTGACTTGAGCAGCCAGGATTGGAGGTAAGTCCTCGCCGCCCATGATGTGACTGTGGAGTGCCAACCAGTTTTTGTAGCACCCATGGGCATAATGGGCCTAAAACCAGACATTTTCAGAGACAATTACACTTTACCAGAGCCTAGCCCTCTGCTAAATCTGCCTCCGTCTACCCACTAAAGCCGACGAATAATCTGCAAAAAACCCGAAATCACCGCTTTTTTTTTTTTTTTTTTGTGGTGATGTGAAAACTATGTTTCCAGATATTTCCAATATTTTTTATGTATAGTTACATACAAAAACATCCAACGTCTAAATAAAATGTTTGGAATTAAAACCTAATTTAAAATGTCATTGTCTTGTCTAGTTCTTTTGTTCCTTCTAGAAATTCATTACCAATCTGTCATGTGGGTGTTTCCAATTGGGGGGTTGTCCCTGCTCAGTCTGACGTGATCTAATCAGTACTGACAGTCAATGTGTGCAAGGACCCATGGTTTGAAAACTAGAATAGTAACACCCAGCTGACAGATTCAGTAATACATTTTTAGTGATACTGCTGTACACTGCTCCCAAAAAGTTAGGGATATTTGGCATTTGCTTGAAATTTCAGGATGAACATTAAATGTCTTGAAAATTGGTTTAAATGAACTTAATGAGACCATCCTTTAACTCCAGAATGCACATGTACAACTGTTCAATGTTTCAGTATTTTTTGCACATTTTGCTGAGCTCTAACAAGAAGCTTAAAGGGGTTTTGCCACGAAGTAAAATTGACGTGAGAAGCTTGCAAATGAAATAACAAATATTTTCACCTTCATTATTATTAAAAATTCTGCACCGTTTTGTTTTAGCATGTCCTTTGTGATCCATTGTTTCCCAGCTCGTCTTCCAGGGGACACGAAAGGCTGAGAGCTCCTCATCTGGTGACATTGCTCAACATATCTCTTCTCAGGCAGCTACTGAGTGTTCAAACCTGGCCATGCTGCATCATCTCTACTTTAAAGTATTGTTTCCTCTGTACTCTCGCAGTAATTAGTCAAACAGTCAAATAAATTTTAAAAAAAATTATAACTTCAATTTGAAGATTATGTGCATTGAAAGCAGAAAAAAAACAAACAGGTTTGGTTCCTAAAAGGGATTTGAACCTAGACCCTTGTGCCTGGAGGCAAAAACATTACCTCTCAGCTACTCACAATGCTTTACATAAACAGACCTTCCTTTGACTAGAGAGAAGAAAGTCCTGGTGATGTCATCCTGCTGGGTCACATGATATGCAATTCAAACAAATCACACACGCCCCCTTCTGAGCACACAGAGCTGAATAGCTGAATGCAGGAGGTATGAGATGAGATTGTGACAAAACCTCTTTAATGGACAAATTCCCAACAGGTCTGTGAGCCCCGAATCACCCAATAAATTAAGGAATTCGTTGAATTGGATTTAACCAGTCCTCTTTATCCTGCTGTTCACGTTGTGATATCATGCGACCAAGACAACACCTTAGAATTGATCACCCGCCATTGTGAGGCTACAAGCAGGATGCTGTCAGACGGAAGTGGCCACTGAGCCACGCTGATGTAAATGTTTACAAATGGTCTGACCTGACACTGCCTCTTACCTTAAACGTGCCTGGAGTTGTGTGACATTCATCATTCGGTTCCGCAGGACTTTCTTTACAATGAAGCAGTCATCAGTGTGTGATGGAGCCAAAAGACATCCACTTCTTTGTCTTTCTATAACTTTTCTGGTCTTTCTGTATCTGTTGTAACCTGCTGATGACACTCTGTGACACTGTAAGCTCAGTGGCCACTTCCGTCTGAGAGCATCCTGCTTGAAACCTCACAATGGTGAGGTGCTGTTGATCAATTGTAAGGTGTTGTCTTGGTCTCATGATGTCAAAATGTGAACAGCATGATGGGGAGGACTGGCTAAATCCCAATACAGATTGATCCCCTAAATTTATTGGGTGTTAAGGGATTAAACACCTGTTGTGGATTTTGCCATTAAGCTCCTTGTTGGAGAGCAGCAAGTTGTGAAAAAAGGACTGAAGCACTGAACAGTTGCACATGTGCATCTAAAGGGAAGAGATAAAGGGAAGTCTCATTTAGTGCATTTAAAAAACAAATTGAGAAATTTCATTCTGAAATTTTAACCAAAAAACCAAATATCCCTAACTTTTTGTGAGTAGTTTACATGCTATTTACAACACAGTTTTAAATTTGTATATATACAGTACAGACCAAATGTTTGGACACACCTTCTCATTCCAACAGTTTTCTGTATTTTCATGACTATAAAATTTGTAGATTCACACTGAAGGCATCAAAACTATGAATTAACACATGTGGAATTATATACTTAACAAAAAAGTGTGAAACAACTGAAAATATGTCATATTCTAGGTTCTTCACCTTTTGCTTTGATTACTGCTTTGCACACTCTTGGCATTCTCTTGATGAGCTTCAATGGTCTCCAACAGTCTTGAAGGAGTTCCCAGAGTTGCTTAGCACTTGTTGGCCCTTTTGCCTTCACTCTGCGGTCCAGTTCACCCCGAACCATCTCAATTGGGTTCAGGTCTGGTGACTGTGGAGGCCAGGTCATCTGGCGTAACACCCCATCACTCTCCTTCTTGGTCAAACAGCCCTTACACAGTCTGGAGGTGTTTGGGGTCATTGTCCTGTTGAAAAATAAATGATGGTCCAACTAAACGCAAACCGGATGGAATAGCAGCCGCTGCAAGATGCTGTGGTAACCATGCTGGTTCAGTATAATCCCCAACGTGTCACAGCAAGGCCCCCCACTCCATACACTCCTTCCATGCTCCGTGGGAACAGCCCCCACACCATCACACTCCTCCTCCATGCTACCGGGGACAGGCCCCCCACCATCACACCTCCTCCTCCATGCTTCACGGTGGGAACCAGGCCCCCCCACACCATCACACCTCCACCTCCATGCTTCACAGTGGGAACCAGGCAGGTAGAGTCCATTCGTTCACCTTTTCTGCGTCCAACAAAGACACGGTGGTTGGAACCAAAGATCTCAAATTTGGACTCATCAGACCAAAGCATAGATTTCCACTGGTCTAATGTCCATTCCTTGTGTTCTCTCTTCTGCTTGTTTCCCGTCCTTATCAGTGGTTTCCTAGCAGCTATTTTACCATGAAGGCTGCTGCACACAGTCTCCTCTTAACAGTTGTTGTAGAGATGTGTCTGCTGCTAGAACTCTGTGTGGCATTGACCTGGTCTCTAAGCTGAGCTGCGGGTAAGCTGCAATTGTTGAGGCTGGTGACTCGGAGGAACGTCTCCTCCGCAGCAGAGGTGACTTTGTCTTCCTTTCCTGGGGCGCTCCTCATGTGAGCCAGTTTCTTTGTAGCGCTTGATGGTTTTGGCCACTGCACTTGGGGACACTTTCAAAGTTTCCCCAATTTTTCGGACTTACTGACCTTCATTTCTTAAAGTAATGATGGCCACTCGTTTTTCTGTACGTTTTTTCTTGCCATAATAAAAATTCTAAGGGCTCGTTCACATGGCTTATTCTGGGACGGATTTCAGCCATGTTGCGTGCCGTATTTGCGCTCCAATACGGCTGAAATCCGTCCCTGTCATTACGGTAATCCACAGTCCTCATAGAGAACTGTGGATTCCGTCTCTCCTCCCCGCTCGGCGAATCCGCCGCGGGGGAGAAAGTGACATGCACATTATCCCGGCGGGATACGTTCCGTGGATAATGCATTGTCTATGGGGCCGGCGTAATTGTGGGGCGAAAATCCGTCCCCGCAATTACGTCGGCAATAAGCCGTGTGAACTGTGCCTTAACAGTCCATTCAGTAGGACTATCAGCTGTGTATCCACCTGACTTCTGAACAACACAAATGATGGTCCCAACCCCATTTATAAGGCAAGAAATCCCACTTATTAAAAACCCGATCAGGAGCAACCTGTGAAGTGAAAACCATTTCAGGTGACTACCTCTTGAAGCTCATCAAGAGAATGCCAAGAGTGTGCAAAGCAGTCATCAAAGCACAAAGGCGGCTACTTTGAAGAACCTAGAATATAAGACATATTTTCAGTTGTTTCACACTTTTTTGTTAAGTATAATTCCTCATGTTATAATTCATAGTTTTGATGCCTTCAGTGTGAATCTACAATTTTTAAAGTCATGAAAATACAGAAAACTCATGGAATGAGAAGGTGTGTCCAAACTTTTGGTCTGTACTGTATTTACGAAAAAATCCTCCTGAATCGGGGATATGATTGGTTTAGATGCAACTGCCGCATAATAAAATCCACTTTGCTGTAGTCACCTTTTGTTTGGGAACGCACAATTATTATCGTCTAGTCCTGTCTGACCATTGTGTGCTTTCTGACCTTAAACCTCCTAGAAATATTTGCTTCTTTTTAAGTAAATGTGAGAGACCCTGCAGGAATGTATTTTAGAGCAGGTCTCATTTTTTAATATCTGTATTTGTTATTTAGAGCTGAGACAAATAGTCATAGAGCAGAGCAAGTCAGGCCAGACAGCGGAGCAGAGCAGCCGCAGGATGCAGCCGATTGTCACGCGAATATCCAGAGAAGCTTTAGCTTAACCTACATAAGAAACGTGTTCTCCTTATTTAGGTACATGTGCTTTCCGCAAAGGTAGAGACGTTTTCCCAAACCTCTTCATTGAGTCTTGGTGTAGAGCAGGGGTGCACAACACGTGGCCCGAGGCCCACAGTGCCTCATTGTGCGGTACCCCAGTCACCAGGACACACAGCTGCGTTCAGCTGATGGCACTATATGGCTGGCGCCGTTACGGTGGACTCTGCCCGGCTGGCGCCGTTACGGTGGACTCTGCCCGGCTGGCGCCGTTACGGTGGACTCTGTCCGGCTGGCGCCATTACGGTGGACTCTGTCAGGCTGGCGCCGTTACGGTGGACTCTGTCCGGCTGGCGCCGTTACGGTGAACTCTGTCCGGCTGGCGCCGTTACGGTGGACTTTGTATGGCTGTATAAACTATTTTAAGCGACCTAAATGAACAACTCCGTAAAAACTGTTTCTGTATTATCTCTGGATTACTTCCTCGGAGTAGTATTTATTTCTGACACAATCATGGCAGATCCACCAGATTCACCATAAAGATGTCTGATAGGTTCCTGACTCCAAAGAGGAGGAGATGTGTGTGCTGTCCTCTGTAGTTGTAAAAAGAAAAAAAAAAAAAACACCTCTGTAACCCCCAAAATCTAAAATGAGAATATGCTCCTCAGATCCTGTTTCTGGGGAACTGAGCAGAGGACCCTCCATTCTGATCTTTGGCAGTCCGGAAGATGGAACCAAGACCTCAGCCATTTTGGGTATTTACAATTGAAGTGTGAGGACTCAGATTATTGAGTCCACTGGGAGAGGTACAATATGACCGTGTGGCCCTTGGACCAGATAGTGTTGTGCACCCCTGCTGTAGAGGTATATATAGGTGTAGCAGAATTTAACTTCACTGTGATATCACAGCTTTTCGTGCTATCTGATCTTCGAGCACAACAAAGGCCATTGAACTGTATTGATAAAGCGGAGATGTGCTGTGATTTGATTGTGCGTTATCTGTCATGTTTAGCTTTGCTCCATCTGTGCTGGTTTAGGTTTAAGGGGTTCTCTGGGATGTTACTTAGTTGGGGGTCTAACTTCTGGGATCCCCACTGATCAGTGCCATAAAGATGCCAGAGAACTCGCGTTTTTTTATATAGCTGCTTTTCTCATTCAAAGAACTTGTGTGAGCGTCTGTAGATGTAATGCGCTATCCCAGATTGGATGTCAATATCATATGAGCCAGAAAGGACCAGCAGTTTAGACATTGATGATGTGTTGAGTTATTTTGAGGACACACCAAATTTACACTGTTATACAAGCTGTACACTGATTACTTTACATTATATCAGTGTCATATCTTCAGTGCTGTCCCATGTAACGATATAATACAATATGTACAAAAATCTGAGAGGTGTTCTCACTTTCGTGAGATACTATATGTGTGTACAAAATAAAAGGCAGCTGCAATACAGTTGAGAACTGCGCAGGCAAACTCTTCTACGCCGTTCACATTCCAACCACCTCTTTGTTCACAATGGACACTTTCAGGGGGACCATTCTCAAGATCAGTGCGGGTCATAGAGGAGGGACCCACACCTTTTTACACCTTATGGCATATCTTCTTGATATGCCATCAGTGTTTGAAATGGAAACCCCCCTCTAATAACATATGCAGGTATACAGTCTGCAAGGTCTGGCAGCTATTAACAATAAATAACTTCATGGAACAGTACATCTATGCCATTCTTAACTGCATTGCGACCATCTCACTTCGCAGCATCGGACCCTACACTTATACTGCAGTCATTACTTGTAGACCTATCCCCATATTTTTATCAAAGTTGTTGTCCAGATTAGGCTTAGTTCACATGTTATGTCCAGAAACCCCATCACAGAGACTCAAACGGACACAAAAGGATCTGTTTCACAATTTACACCAATGGCGGCCGCAGAATCCCAAGGCTATGTTCAGACGGCGTAATTGCGCACGTACAGTACGGCCGAATTACACGGTGTTTGGGAGTCGCGCTGATCACGCATACTCCCGCAGCGCGGGGGGGACCGGCAGCCATTGAAGTGCATTACTTGTGGCGCGTATTCACCGCAAGTAATTGACATGTCACTTATCTCCCTGCACGTACAATACCGTCGTATTGTACGAGCGGGAGATGAGGCGTAATCCATAGTTCTCTATGAGAACTGTGGATTACCATAATTTCGGCACGCATCTCACCCGTATTAGAGTGCAAATACGACGCAAAATGCGCAACGAAATTTGCCCGTGTGAACATACCCTAAGGATTACAATGAATCCTTAGGGTTTCTACAGTGGTGTCCATTGTTAAGGTTGAAAAAATAGCACAATTTGTTGCACAATTTTTTTACCGTTATTCCCGACGGAACATGTGGTGGAGTTTTTTTAAACAATTTTTTTTAATCAAAGTAGAGCGCATTGGCAGAAAAAAAAAAAAGCATACGCTCTCCTCACCTTCATTCCAGCGCCACTCTGCCTTGACCAGCTTCCGGTCTTCTGTTTACAGTCTTCTGTTTTTGTACGGGAATGTCACTGCTGCGGTGGTCATGTGCCGCTCATTTACATCACCGTTCACAGCTGTTTACTTCCGCAAGAAATTAGCAATCCGGCGTCAGCATAAGTGCACCTTTATTTAAAGGCAGAATCCCAGTACAAAAAAATGCAACGTTTCGACTCACAAAGAGTCTTTATCAAGCTTGATAAAGACTCTTTGCGAGTCGAAACGTTGCATTTTTTTGTACTGGGATTCTGCCTTTAAATAAAGGTGCACTTATGCTGACGCCGGATTGCTAATTTCTTGCTGAAGTTTGGTAGTAAGGGTAAGGCTCCCCTTACATTGGCGGTCTACTGCATTTGATGGTGCTAACATAACGGACGTGGGGATCTTCAGTGCTGTCCAAACAACAATTTTGCTTAGCTGTTTACTTCCGAACAGTTCTCTTCCGAAAGGTGGCACATGACCGCTGTAGCCAATCGGCAACTACAGCGGTGACGTTCCTGTCTATAAGAAGAAAACAGAAGACTGGCAGCCAGTAACATTGCCACAGCGCTGAAAGGAGGATGAGTGAAAGGATGAGTGTTTTTTATTTTTTTTTATGGCCCCTACTAAGCTTAAAAAAAATAAACTTGAACTACAAGCTGGGCAACCCCTTTAACAAATACTTGGAAGGAGAGAGTTGCATAGCAATGCGAGTGCAGGATTACACAAAGGATGTTGTATGACAGATTACAATATGAAAAATGTAATATTGCAGATCCTTAAAGGTGTTGTCCACCTTATGTTGCTTATGTATTAAATTTTTTTACCATTGTCTAATATCTTATAGTAGTTTAATATAGATGTATTAAAAATTTTGCCCATATACCTCTTTTATACCAATGGATTTGGCCCCATCTAGAGAAAAATGGTACAGCCCACATACTTGTCCATAGTAATGGCTCCCATGAACTAACAGTATGGGCTGAACATTATGTCAGTCATGTGACCTCTGGTATCCAGGTAATGGTAGTGTATGGAGGAGCAGAACTTCTCCAGTATTACTACCTCCAGCAGCGTCTTATCATGTGACCATCACACATCATGTGACCCTGGTATCCAGGTAACACTAGTGTATGGAGGAGCAGAACTCCAGTATTACTACCTCCAGCAGCGTCTTATCATGTGACTCCCACACAGGTCATGTGACCCTGGTATCCAGGTAACAGTAGTGAATGGAGGAGCAGAACTTCTCCAGTATTACCACCTTCAGCAGGGTCTTATCATGTGACCTCCACACAGGTGATGTGACCCCTGGTATCCAGGTAACAGTAATTTATGGAGGAGCAGAACTTCTCCAGTATTACCACCTCCAGCAGCATCTTATCATGTGACCACACACAGGCATGTGACCCCTGGTATCCCAGGTAACAGTATGATGTAGGGAGTCAGTATATCAGCAGTTCATGTGACACCACAGTCTGTGAGTACGACAGTAGTTGGAGCAGAACTTTTCCAGTATTACTATTGCATCTTTCTTTTTTTATTAGTTAACATAATTTACAGCAAGACATCCCCTAAAGAGAAGCAGTTATACAAGTAACTACACACCAGTAAAGAAAAAACAGCTTAGAATTCTACCATTATTCCTATTCAGTTACCCCATAGATATCAAGTAATCCTGCTGCTAAGTAAGTACTGGGAGATCTCATGACTGACACAATATTTATGGGAGCTATTGCTATGGACAGGAATGTTGACTGTACCATTTTTTTCTTTGTATGTAGGAGCAAAAAAAATAATGGTGGTGCTAGATCCAACGGCGCCTCACAGAACCCATTGGCAAAAGTAGGAACCCATCAGATTTCCATCATGGAGTCTGTCATTTAAACGGAAAAATTAGCCCTCCATGGTGCACTATTTTTCTGTAATTTCTTTGAAATAGCTGTAAACTGGGCATTAGAAATTGATTCCCTATTATATACACAATAAATAAAAATAATATAAAGTGGACAAACCTTCAAAATCCAAAATGTAGGGCAAAGGTAGTTTGGAAACTTTGACATTTCAGAATGAAGGTAGGAATAGAGCATCAGGAGCCATAGCTGTGAATTTTGTTCTCTGATGGAAAGCAAAGAAAAATTACTTAAAGGGGTATTCTCTTCACAGCAAGTGTTGTTGGACGGACCGATTACTGTAAAGTAAGCCATTTTCAAAATGTATGATATTAAAAAATATGTATACTTTACCTAATATAGGCCTTTTTGAGTCTTTTTAACTTTCTCATCACCTTGGTTACAGACCACCACTGTGTGCCTTCAGTTGTGGCCAGTAATGCAGTTAATGTTATCAAAAACTGTGTAAGAATAAGTTCCTTTGGCCGGGATAGTGGATAAGCATATTGTCAGTCATGTGAACTGCCCCTCCCAGGCCAGGCCGCAGGAACTTATTCTCCAACAGTCATGGATAACGCTGTATTACCGGTTACAACTAAAATCACACAACCAAGCTGAAGGTGGAAAAAGGCCTGTATTAGGTAAAGCATACATAGTTTTTAATAACATGCATTTAAAAAAAATTACTTACCTTACAGTAATTGGCCCTTCCAGCAGCATTTGCTGTTATGGGAATACCTCTTTAAACCATAGCTGGTATTCGCATATGGGAAATGTAATGGGCCGCAAATAAGTCTGCTCAGTGTTGGAGTGTTAACCCTTACTTGTGTATTTATGGCTTCTGCGACTGCATCCATCTTTCAGAAAGGCACAAGAACAAGACAAGCAATGGCAGGACCGGGTAAAGCAGGAAGAAGAGCCTCCGCGACACAAAATCCTGCAAGATGAGGAGAAGCTGAAGAGAGAGGAGTCATTAAAGAGGATAGAGGAGGAGCAGCGAAGGTTGGAGATTCAGGAAAAATCCAGCAAACTTTTCCAGCAGCCGCCTGAACCAATGAAACCTGGAGGACAGGTCCCTTGGACAGGTACAGGTGTGTGCTGGGGCTTAGCTGCGGTGCTGCTTGGTGTGAGACATTGTTGCTTTGTACGGATCTCCCACCAATGTTCTCATCCATTAAAGCTGACGATTACCTTTGCAACCATATACATGCAAAATATGTATGCTTTACCTAATACAGGCCTTTTTAAACCTTTAAAGGGGTTGTATCATTTCATTAAATGGTCTTCAGAATAAGGGGATAGTGAAAACAAGCAACTTTGCAATTGGATGTCATTAGCAAAGCTGTCTTATTTTCAAAGTATTCCTTATCTTTGTTTTCTGTAAACAAACTTCTCCAGTGCTGGTCGGATCCCACCTCCATGCATTTCATTAGCTGAGGGCTCTAATAATTTACATTCTGTTCGGCCCCCAGACGGCCGTATTCAGAGCTTGCATTCCTGCCTCTCACTCAGAATTAGGGGCCAAGAACAATTTCACTCTATACAGCTAGCTGCTTCCTCATTGACACTGCAGCTATCTCTATAATCAGAAAACAGCAGAATTGTGCCACAGTGCCTTAATGCTCCTGCGTGTAAGGGGCAGACAAAAATTTCACTCTATACAGCTAGCTACTGCTACAATCAGAAAACAGCAGAATTGTGCGTCAGTGCCTTATGTAAACATGAAGGGAGACGGATCTGTGCTCTGGATGGATTCAACTGTAGCAAACCTCCAGCTGTGAGAGATCAGTGCTGAGTTCATAGAAGACTGTTTAGACTGAATGCAAGCCTGTGGTATGTCAACAGCTCTTACAAAATAAGACTGCATAAGGATAGGACAGAGATATGTTGAAGGGGGGGTACACACACACACTGGAGCCAGCATGAACAGTGAAGAGTGGATGATGTCATCCCCCATCAGTGAAGAGCTTCAAGAGAACAGCCCAAATGAAGAAGCGATACATCCCCTTTAACTTACTCTCTCGTCACCTTGGTTACAGACCACCACTGTGTGCTTTCACTTGTGGCCAGTAATGCAGTTAGTGTTATCAAAAACTGTGTAAGAATAAGTTCCTTTGGCCAGGGTAGCAGAGAAGTGCATTGTCGCTCGTGAACTGCCCCTCCCAGGCCAGGCCATAGAAACTTATTAAAGGGGTTGTCCATTCAATCTCTTTTATGATTTATTTTTACCATACTGCTGCCCATTTAAAATGGAAAAAAAACACACAAACTCGCCTCTACCCTCACCGTGGATCCAGTGCTGCGCCGTCCTCACTCTTACTATTGGTATTTATTCTTGCTTTTTCCGAACGGGGATGTCACTGGTGCAGCCGTCATGTGCCTCTGCCTGGTATTGCCATTCTGAATGGTAAAATCAGGCAGTAGCACTTGACTTCCGCAGCCAATCAACGGCTTCAGCAGTGGCATCCCCATTCGGAAGAAGCAAGAAAAAAACAGAAGACGGGCAGACAGTGAGGACGGTGCGGCGCAGGATCCGAGATGAGAAGTGAATTTAAAGGGGTTGTACTACAATAGAAATGATTTCCCATTGAATAGATATCACAAAAAGAGCAAACTTTGCAAATATATGCAATTCTCAAAAATGAACAGTGTTTATACTTCACTCCTACTTGGCGACGTTACTTGTGAGCCCTTGTGGTTAGTAGTTATGGCCATCTGATACTTGTTCTTTTATCTGCCCAATTCAGCACAGGGGCGCGGCTTAGAAGTAAGCTGATGCCGTGAAATTTAGCTCTCTAATACATAAATAATTTAAATTTTTAAAGGGGTTTTATCATTTGAAGCCTTCGTGCTCTTCAGCTAATTCTATAAGATTGAATTTAAAATCCAGGGGCGAGTCTCGTCTCTCAGCAGATGTGTCTCGCGTGTCAGCAGGCGTGTCTCTTCTCACTGTAGAGCTGGACATAGTCATTCTGTATTTGCAGTAGAAGGGGGAGGTTGTCTGAAGAGGACAGCTATGCAGCCTCCTTCAGTGTTCTCTTGTGTCTGCAGAGCCTTCAGCTTCAGGCTCCACAAGCTCCTTGCTGTGTTATAACCAGTTATACACACAGCCTGAACTGAGGAAACACATGTGAGGAATGCACACTGCCCCCGCCCCCCCCTTCTCCCTCTGTGATCAGGCAGGAGACTGTGTGATTGTGTTATCTGGAGGGAATACAGGACATAAGACTGTGTTATATGGAGGGAACACAGGACATAAGACTGTGTTATATGAGGGGATCTATGAGTTAAACAGTCAGTAATTACCCAGATTGTTCACCCTAGAGCTGGGGGATGAGTATACAGCCAGCAACCCTCTCACATAGCTGGTTTTACTTTCAGTTTTAACAGCTCAGAGGGGAGTAAACACAGTGTGTGCAGGCAGCCAATCACAGCGCAGGGGGTGTGTGCGGGCATTTCCTGTTTGGGGGCGTATCCCAAAAGGCTGAATGAAATGTCAGTCAACCAATCACAGTGTAGGGGGCGTGTCCCGACTAGTCAATCACAGAAAAAGGGTGTGTTCGAACTAGCAGCAGCAGAAATAGAAAACAGATACACAGAAAAACTCATATCTACTATACTAAGTGACTGAGGTAATGCAACCCAATTACAAAAGTGCTCATTTTTACTGTCCCCATAATCTGAGATATGATCTTTGTAGCGAAAAAAAAACCTTTAACTTAATGATCTGTAATGTTTTGTGTGTAACCTTGATGATAATATAAGCCCTTTACTTTTATTTTAAGTTTTAATGGCGTGCAATATGATAAAAATAAAAATAAAATAAAAGTGGACAATCCCTTTAAAAATATCCTAATATTTTATGTATACAGCTATTGTGCAGACATATATCGTGATTACAGACTGTGCCCTAGCCCTAGTGTAGACTGACCTTACAGTCAGGTTACTCCATCCCTTCTTCTACTGCTGTGTAATCAGACTTCACCTGGGATTTCTAGTCTGTAACATGGGTCTGCATAGGAACTGTTCATTACAAGGCATTATGGGAAAGGAGCTGAGACGCTCGAGCGCCCTCTAAGTAAAAGGGATATAGCCAAGTCAGCATCACTCATCTGCATACAGCTGTTTCAGGGTTTTGCCCTTCATCAGTGCAGAGCAGAGGGTACTGGTTGGCTGGGTGGGAGGAAATGAGTCGCTCAGAAAGGGGAATATCTCTCCTTGGGGAGAGCATCATATAGGTGTGTGGAGATTTGAAATGGTCTTTTTCCTAACCTCCTGACAGTAGACGTGGGGGCACAGAAATCCTGTTGTTTGCAGTCTGTATGATCCTTATTACAGACTGGTTTGATGTTTTCTCGTTTTCTTTTCCGTTTTTTTTTTCAGAGAAAGCGCCACTAACAATCTCTCAGGGGGATGTGAAGGTTGTGTATTACCGAGCACTGTATCCTTTTGATGCAAGAAGTCATGATGAAATCACTATCCAGCCTGGGGATATTATCATGGTAAGCTCCAAAATCGTAAGGTAACTTGCGCTACATCTATCGGGTTATGGATCTTTTTTCCCTGCTGCTATAGCTCTGCTCTTCTCTTTGTCAGAGAGAGAAGGATGAACATACATGCCCTGGGATTCATTGCTTGTTATTTTTCTCTTAGGGTATGTTCACACGGGGTAATTTCGGCGCGTATTTGCGCTCTAATATGGGCAGGATGCGCGCCGAAATTCCGGTAATCCATAGCTCTCATAGAGAGCTATGGATTACGCCTCCTCTCCGCGCTCCTACAATACGATCGTATTGTACGCGTGGGGAGATAAGTGACACGTCAATTGCTTGAGGCGAATACGCGACTCGAGTAATGAATGTCTATGGGACCCACCTCCCGCGCCGCGCGAGAATGCTTCTCTAAGCGCAAGATCCTGAGACACTCGATGTACTGCGGCGCGTAGTACATCGTGTGAACATAGCCTTAGTCTATGTTCACACGGCTTAAAATGGAACGTAATTACGCGCCGTAGAGCGCAAATTGCGGCTGGAATACGTCCCAGTCATTACGGTAATCCATAGTTCTCTTAGAGAACTATGGATTTCGTCTCCTCTCCCCGCTCGCCGAATCCGCCGCGGGGGGAGATACCGCGGGGGGAGATAAGTGACATGTCATTTTCTAGCGGCGTATACGCGCCACTAGTAATGATAGTCTATGGGTCGGCGAGGTGCCGGCTCCCGCCTCCCTCCCACCCCGCCCCCGTCCACACGGCGTAATTGCGGGGTGTAATTATTTTATTGTCAGTTTTCAGACAGTTTCCAAAGCTGCAACTGCCTGAAAATCTGACCAAGAAACCATCCCGTGTGAACATAGCCTTAGGGTCCGTCCACACGGCATGGTTTCTTGGTCAGATTTTCAGGCAGTTGCAGCTTTGGAAACTGTCTGAAAACTGACAATAAAAACATCCTCCTTTAATAGAATATCTGTTCTGTAAGCTACACTGAACGGATTTTCAGACGGACGACTTTTGAGCTGGCGGCGTTCTGAAAAACGTAGAGCGTGCACAATCTTGCACCCGGTTTTCAGGTGGAAGGTGTGCAATTGAATGGCAATGGGGGACGGGCGAATTCTCAAACCGTGGATAGAACCGTCCCCCAAAACCGTGCAAAAGACGATAAAATACCGCCTGGATTCTTAAACCGTATCCAACCGGCATTTTACATATGCCATGTGGCCGTACCTTTAAAAACTACATCAGGACATTTCCCCATTATAGATCAGGCATAGGTTTTTTTTGTGTTTGTTTTTATTTGTGCTTGAATTTTTTTGTGCTTTTTTTGCTTTTTTTTTCCGTCATTCAGTTATTCAAATAATTTTTGTCTTTTTATTTTTTCCCTTTCAGGATGCATATGACTTTTTTTTTTTTCTTTTTTTTTGTGTATAAGTAATTTTTTTTAAATAAGAAAGCCACAAGCAGTTTTACATTCATGCGTCCTGTCTCTTCCTGGCCAGGCTGTGGGAGGTTCTGTAGCAGTGATTAGCATATCTGCTCCGTATTCACAGCCCTACTAATCGTACTGGGATGAGATCAGGAGATCTTATTTATGTTTTAGAGCTTAAAGTAATTAAAGAAAATTAGTTGCTAGAGATAACACTCTGTTCGAAAAGCTAACAACAGTGGAACCTGTGGTGACGTCAATTTCTGCTCTCAGAGGCCAACCTGTGTACACTCAGCGCAGATAAATTCTCTTATCTCCTCAACACAGCAAAAAAGATAAAGCAAAATGTTTGTAAAATTTTTTTCCAATTTTCCCTGTCCCTCATGTTGAAAGTTATTTCAGAAAAAAGGAAGTTTAGAACCAGCGATTTTTCTGTTTTTAAAAATTTTTTTTCCCCCTTTTTTTCCACCCGTGGATGTAGGGGGTACGGGGGATAAACCAACGCGTTTCGGGCATTCACAGATTGCTTTTGTTCACGGTAAAGGCTTACTTTTTCTGTTTCGTCTTTAAATAGCTAAAAGGGGCGGTACTCACTTTAAACGGGGCCCTTTTCCCCCTTCAAAAAAAAAAATTTAACAGAGCTAAAAGTAACTGCGGTATTACATTGAAAAATTTTCATTTATTATTTTAAAAAGTGATAAAGTTAAAAAAGAAGAATATAAATCGGGATCTTAGTAAATAAAAAGCTAAATTTTTCCTAATTTTCATTCCCAAAGGGGAACCGTTTTTTTTAAAGTTAAAATATCCAGGCAGCTTCGCGCAAAAGCCATTGTGCTGCCTTTTATTTCCCAATTTACGGGGCTTTCAAACCTTTTCTTTTCCCATACCAACGAAAATTTTAAAATTTAAATTTTTTTCATGGCATTCAACGAAATTTTTTGGTACCCCGGGGAGAAAAGTGCTTTTCCCTTTCTTTTTATTGGTTTTTTGTTCTGCAATGGTTTTTTTTTCCCTTTTTCGGTTTGTGCTTCCTACAAAAATATTACAGGCTTTTTCTTTTGAAACTAAAATAAAAAAAGGTTTTTTTGTGTCACAATTTATAAAATTTTTTTATTTTGTATTTTTAAATTTTTTTTGGGCCCCCATAAAACTTTCCTTTTTAATGCTAAATTTTTGCTTTACGTTGAATCTTTTTTGTTGCATGGGAAAAAGGGTTTTTTAAAAATTATCCGGTTTCTTTTTGTTTCTTATCTGAAAAATTTGCTTCTCACCCACCTCATCTGCCTAGGGTTTTTGCTCCTTTTGGGGGGGGGGCTACCATATGGACTCCCCATCTAAAATTTTTTTGCCAAAAAGGGAATTTTCTCTTAAAAAGGGGGTTTGTTTTCCCCCACGGGGGTTTCCCAAAGAATGCATGAAAAAAAATTTCCCTCTGTCACTTCCGGTTCTTTACAAATTTTGCATAAGCCCCTTTTCTTGTACAGCTAGTTGTGTTTAAAATTGCAAATTTAAAGATTTTTTTAATTTTCTCAAAAATTTCCGAAGACTTATTATCTGAACCACAAAACAAAAGCCCTAATTACAAGTTTTATTTGGATAAATCAAGTTTTTTTACTTTTCCGGGCCCACCCCGGACACTGCCCGACACTGCTGACCTGGTGTTTGGACCCCCTCTCTTTTTATCTCATTGAAAAAAACAGCCCAGGGGGATTTTTTTTTACGGTCTTTTACTGAGGGAACTGAAAAAAGAAATGGAGGAAAAAAATTCATTTTGGTATCTTTTTGGGGAAAAAACAGGGGAACAATGCAATATATTTGGAAAATGTCTTTTTTTTGTGTTCCCAAACAGTTTGAAAGCATTCTTTGTAGGAGACAACCCCTTTTTAAATTTTAAGTTTTTATAAAATATCTTTTTAATATCATTAAATTCCGGGGCTATATTTTTGTTGAGAAAAAAATTTCCTTTTTTTTTTTGTCTTTGTGTTTCTTTTTTTTTTTTCCTTCAACAGGTTTTCCTGTGTTTTCCCCTTGCTTTTTTTTTTGGGGGCCCTTCCCTCATTATCTTTTTTGTATAACCCCCTTTTTTTCCAGCCCAAATGTCATGATTTGTATCTGTTTGTTATACTCTGCTTTTTCCGTGCTTCTCCCCAGTGCTCTACTGTTTTCCCCCCAGTGGTTTTGGGCATACTTTGTGTGTTTTGGATGACAATTTGTCGCCTTTAATATATTTTTAAACCACTGGGGGGTTTTTGGGTTTAAAATGGGGTCTTGATTTTAGTGTTTTTTTAATTTCCCCTTTTTCCCACATTAAAAAGGGAAATTTTTTTCCCTCCTGTACTGGTGGGAAAACCTTTAATTTGGGGCAGTTTTGTGATTAATAAAAAAAAAAAGTCCGGTTTTGGGACGCCACATCGCGACCCATACTATGAGAGGTCATCGGGTACGCCCATACCAAAAACCCCCAAAATTTCCAAAAAGGGATTTGGGAAAACATTGTAGATGGTAATTTGCTCCCACCCGCCATCACCAATTAGCTAAAAAATGGAAAAGCTGGGGTTTCCCATAGGGACCCACGCTTTTGAGATGAATCCCTTTGTCAAACTCAAAGAAATTTTTTGCCAAAAGGAAATCCAACATTCCAGGATGAAAAAATTTTTAATTCCTCTTTAAAACAGATTATTTTTCCAAAAAAGAAAATCTAAGGCTATTCTTATTTAAGATGTTGGGGAAATGCTTAAATAAAAAATTAACCCCCCAATTTAAGCTAACCACTTTAACCTTGGGACCACACAAAATCACTGAAAAATGTTTAAATATGTTTTTACTGTCCCTCAGATAACCTGGTGCAGTTTTTTACTTTAAAGGGTTTTAGGTATCGACTACCCATTGATTTTTTTTATTTTCCCCAAAATGTTGCAGCTAGGGAAAAAATAGGCTTAGATTTGGGGGGAAAGTTTTATTTTTGGGGTTTTTGGGAAACCCCTAGAAAAATGGGGGTTTTTTTGTTTTTTTCATTAAAATTTAATTTTTTTCTTTTTTCTGTTATAGGTCCCCGTGTTTTTCCCCTCTTTTTCAAAACCTTTTCCCAAATTTTCATTGTAATTTTTTTAGTTGGATTTTTTGGGAAGTTTTCGGTATGTTTCATCTTTTAGTATATTTTTTAAAAAACATATTTTATACAGAAAACAGCGTCCATAACTAAACCCTGGAACCCCCCTTTGGTTTTCCCCTCTCTTTAAAAATTTAAAAATTTTTTTTTTCTTTTTAAATTTTTTTAATTTCCATAAATCTCCTTTGGGTATGTTTATTTTTAGATTTTTGGTTTTTTTCCCTTTTTTTTTTAAAAAAATTTTTTTGATCCTCTCCATGGGGTTTTTTAAAATTATTTCCCGGCACTGACCCTTGCTTTGAGCGGATTTAAAAAAAGGGGGGTTTCCCCCCTTTGTGATGGACGCTGATGGGGTTTTTCTTTATTTTTTCTTTCCCGTTGGAATTCCTTTTTTTGTTAACAATGATTTGTTTTTTTTTTCCCCCAAAAAAGTAAGTCCTCATATTCATTTTGATAATGATAAAAACTTCTTGTTGAATATTTTTGTGTATCTTTACTTCTTCAACTTTGCTTTTTTTAAAAAAATTTTCCCCTGTTAGGAGTCCCTTTTAAACCCCGGTTTTTCCCTCTAACATAGTATTGAATAAATGGACATGGCTGGGAGGTGAAAAATTAGGCCCTTTTCTAATACTTTATATTATCTTCCGTTAGTAAAATTGTGGGGGGAAGAACCCATAACGTTAAATTTCATTTAAAGATTTTATTTTTTTCCTGTTTTTTTCCCCTTTTTTTTTTTTTTGTTGGGAAAGTTTCCTTCCGCCCCCTTGCATGGGCCCTTTTTTTTTTTTTTCCATTTTCTTTTTTTTTTTTTTGTTTTGTTGCAAATTGTGTTTCTGCCCCCCTAACAGCGGTCTTTTTAGCTGATGAGCTATCTGAACCGAGGTTCCTGTTTTGTGTGTTTTTTTTAAAGCTTTGGGAAAAACTGACTTCTTTTCTTCCTGCTTTATTTTCTATACTTTTGTCTTTGAATTGAACCCCAGGTTTCCTTTCTTTTTTTCCCTGTATATATTTTGTTGTTTTTTTTAGTCATCATAGTCCCTTTGATATTTAATTTTTTATTCCCCCATGATTAATCGCTTTTTAGCTTTGGGTATATTTTTTTTGATTTTTTCCCAAAGATTTTTTATAATTATCTTTTCCCCTTTTTTTGTTGTAATTTTTGTAGTAAATTTTATCTATTTGTTTTGGGAAAGTCTCTCAACCTTTTTTCCCTTTTCAAAGTCAAAATATTTAAATTTGGGTTTAATTTTTAATTTAAACTTTTAGTAAGAGTTGGGGTTTTTTTCCGTGCACTAGGAATTTTTCCCCTTTTAAATGAATGATGGTGTTTTTTTTATACGTAGACCTTCGTGGGAAAAATTGATTTTTTTCCCAAAAATAAAATTTAAAGCGTTTTCCCATCCCACCAAAAGTTTCCCCTCTCCTGTGTTTTTTAATTTTTTTCCCAAAAAGTGATAACCCTTGGGGTTTCATTTCATCTTCATTTTTCGGATTTTAAAATCAGTATTTTCTTTTAAAAAAAAATGTTTCCAATTTAGCTTTCTGTTCATCTTTTTTAATAGAAAGGTATTCCACCACGTAAAGTATTAAAAAACCCCTTTTTCCCGTACCCCCCTCGTGACACGGCAAAAGTTGGGTTCTGCAATTAGAAGCTTTTTATGATAAAAGGTGCTCTTTTCAAAGGTATGGTGAGATCTATAGCTTATAAACTGGAAAAAAACAAAACAGTTCTCAAATACCCAAAAGAACCTGCTCACCAAATTTTGGGAATTCCCTTTTACCTTTCTTCTTTTCCTGGCGAAAAATTTAACACAGTGATTTTGCACGGTTCCACAGGTTTCCCCGAAACCCGCTAACAAATACTTTTCCAAAAAAAAAAAGGGTTAGAAACCCGCGATTCTTTTTGTTTTTTTAAAAAAGTTTTGCCTTTAATTTTCCCTCCGTTTGGGTGGGAGGGGGTAAAAAGGGGGGCGACCAACGCGTTTCCGGGGGATTCCCAGATTTCCCCCTTTTTCACGGTAAAAAACCCTTTCATTTTCTGTTTCGCTTAAATAGCTAAAAGGGGCGGTACTCACATTACAACGTCATTTCCCCTTCAAATAAAAAAAAACAGAGCTAAAAGCTACACTGCGGTATTACATTGAAATAATTACATTTATTATATACAATGTGATGATGTTATAAAAGAGAATAAAGGATTTTATAAATTGTGACACAAATCACCTTATTTATGTAGTACAATGCATAGCCTGTAATATTCTCTATGTAGTAAGCACAATCCGAAAAGGAAAAACACCATTGCAGAACATATAACCAATATAAAGAAAGGGAAAAGCACTTACTCAGGGTCACCAAACATTTCGTAGAATGCCATGAAAATCATTTACAGATTTTCGTTGGTATGGAATAGAAAAGGTAAATCCCCCCTAAATGGAATGACTGCAGCACAATGTGCGTCTGCGCGAAGCTGCCTGGATATATGAACTAGAAACACGGTTCCCTTCGGGACTGAACTATAGGAACGATTTAGCTTATATTTACTAATGTATCCTGATTCATATTCTCTTTTATAGCATCATCACATTGTATATAATAAATGTATTAAATTTTCAATGTAATACCGCAGTGCAGCTTTTAGCTCTTTATTTTTATTTGAAGGGAAATGACGTCGTAATGTGAGTACCGCCCCTTTTAGCTATTTAAGACGAAACTGAAAATTTAAGCATTACCGTGAACAAGGGCAATCTGTGAATGCCCGAAACGCGTTGGTCGATCCCCTTTTACCCCCTACATCCACGGATGGAAATAAAGGCATAAATTTTTAAACACAGAAAAAATAGCTGGTTCTAATCTTCTTTTTGCTGAAGTTTTGTCTAGCAGGATACTGGGAACCTGTAACCGTGCGGATCACTGCTGTGAATTTCAGCCAGGCAAAGAAGCAGGTGCAAAGGATTCCACATTATGGTGAGCAGTGTTCATTTGTATATGAGAGACTATGTTGAAAGTTAACCTTTGTTTTGAGACAAACCAAAATACATTTTGCCCTCTTTTTTTTTTTTTTTTTAAATTGTAGTCATTTTTATATAGGTATATAGGCGATGTATAGTTATGGGTGGAGCTATAACTGTGGTTTGTGCTATAGGTGTTAAGTTTACATTTCTTTTAGTTTAATTTTTTAAATACATTGTGCCTCTCATTAGGTTAGAGACTTTTAGAGGACATTTACATTTTTATTGCGGATTTTCTTTGTTGCTGGTGCTGACATATTAATCCCAGTTACTGAGAAAATACAGCCTTCTTAAAGCCTTTAGCCCTGAATTAGGTCCAATAAGACCCACCAGCTCCTGCAATTACCCTCTGACCTCAGGGGATCATAGACTTAAAGGGGTTTTCTCGCTATGAAGATCATAGTTGAAAGGAGGGGACCAAAAATCTAAGCATGTCTGTCCTTGGTTACCATAAGCAAAGTGCTATGGTTTAGGAGAACGGGCTGTTTGTTTAGTGGTCTGGAAGGAAGTGAGTGCTCCAGTCGGTTTACGCCCAGGTCCCGTCCCCGGTCATAATTGGGAACGATAGAGAGCGAGAGATATGCGTGCGGGGTTTGTCACTGACAGCAAGCAGAGGTCCTGCAGCAGAGAGAGAGATCATGTGCAGTCCCATGTAAACACAGATAATGCGTATAGTTTTGTTCTGCAGATCTGTAGAAGTCAGTGGTGTAATAATCTGCTGGATATATAACTGTGTGTGAGAGAAAGAGAAAAAAAAAAAAACGCCCATCTTTCCCAGAGTCCTGAATGTCAAATGCCCATTCTAATTACAAAGTATGTAGAGAGAGAGAGAGAGAGAGAATTGTAGATATACACTATGGAGTTACACTTAGCTTTTCACTTCCAACTAAAGCTGAGAACCTTTCCCTTCCCCTGGCTCACACAGAATGAATTCTCATGTGCACACTTTGGGGCATGTCTGCAGAGAGAGAATATAAGCCCTGCTAGGAGGAGAAATACGCCCCTCCATTTCACAAGCTCTGCTTAGCAACCGGTATAAACGGCTGCCAAATGATGAAATGAGAATACCACTTTGGACCGTTGTTAACAGGCTTATTCCCGATATTATGTGTCGAGCCCAATATCCGGCTTCACAGACTCCGCCTGTGGTAGGGGTGGGGTGGGGCCCCCCCCCCAAAACTTGCATTATCCAGGCGGTATTGCCCGGAAAATTGCATGTCACTTTCTCCCCGCCCGGCGGATTCGGACGGGGGGGGGAGCGACGGAATCCATGTTTCTAAGAGCATGATTACCGTAATGACTCCGACGGTTTGGCGCCGTACTCCCGGCAAATCCGGGCGCGTACGGCGCCAATCCCCGTCCCAAAAAATAACCCGTGTGAACGGGGCCCTTTTTAAGTGACATTTCGCTTCCCAAACTTATAACCATGCTCATTGCGCCCTTGATAACATTAATCAGTGCTCAAGGGGGTTTCTCGCTTTCCAAAGGGGGTCCTTTTTGTCTTGCAGCTGACTCCCAGCTCTGTACAGCAGCAGACTCTGCAGTGATGTTACGCAAGCGTTCTAGATATGTGGCGGTCTGCAAAAGTTAAAATGAATTTCTTGTTTATATCCTTATGGCCTATTCTATGTTATGATCAATGAAGTAAATTCAGGGGACCCGACTTTGACGGCCATTACTAGTTTGTTCTCTTACGACCGGCATGTTGAATGTTTGCGCAACAAATGTGACACCAACTGTCTCCTCTTTTAGGTTGATGAGAGCCAGACTGGAGAACCAGGATGGCTGGGAGGAGAGCTGAAAGGGAAAACGGGCTGGTTCCCTGCCAACTATGCCGAGAGACTGCCGAAAGCGAATTTCCAAGTACAGCAAAACAATTAGCAGACACTACAGCCAAAACCACTGTCCATTTGACACCGTCCACAGCCACATCAGCAGCTTTTACGGATTCGTCTACAAACGCCAACAACTGGGCAGATTTCAGCTCCACGTAAGTGCAAGTGTCTGATTGTAAAATAAGAACATATACTCTGAAAATTCTCCCACAACATAGACAGACATTCACATGTGACTGTTTTGCCAAGTTTTATCAATGCAGGTTCTAGATACAGCTTTAAAGAAGGCCAGTCAATCAGGATACAACGCAATTTTATTTAACATGGGAATCAATCAATTATGATAAACTGGTTACCAAAAATGGTGTTGGACATTGGGGACAGTTTTTGCTAAAAAAATGTATTTACAAAGGCTAAATACTTACAAACTTGATCTCGGAGCTTATGACATCACCTGTTTTTAGAACTTCAGCCAGAGAAGCTTAACTGGCGAAAACAGGGAACTCCAGGAGGGACTTCAACACCAGCGCAAGCATCCTTAACGCTTCTGAAGTCACCACAAGCTGTCCTGGTCTTATACGTCTTAAACAAAAAAACAGGCAGACACAACCTACGTGTTGTGTCCACTTAGAATACAGAGTTCTTTTGTATGACTTCATCCTGTACCATGGAGGGGCCAGCTCCCTGAGACTAAGATAAGAAAATACAGAATCACTCCGAAACCAGACGATGCAGCCCCCTCAGATCGTAAATTAAGTGAAGTCTGTAGGCTTGAGAGATAAACAGAGGTATGCAAGCCTGTGTGATTATAGCTTGTGATACAACAATGGAAATTCTAATTAGCTTAATATACAAGAAATGGAAATTATGACATCAAATAGTCACATATTTCAATAGCACTACAGTGACCGACACCCTATGGTACTGGCGCTGTGATTAGATCATCTCCGATATGATGACTCTCTAAATCTTTCTTGTGCTAATTTTCTGTTTTATTTCTCAGGTGGCCAACTAATAATAATGAGAAGGCAGAGACCGATAACTGGGACACGTGGGCAACGCAGCCCTCACTAACAGTACCGAGTGCTGGCCAGATCCGGCAGCGCTCTGCTTTTACTCCAGCTACAGTGACGGGCTCTTCTCCCTCCCCGGTTTTGGGTCAGGTAGGTTGGATTTCAAATATTAATACTATGAAAACACCTATCTTCAGGTGGTCTCCTGTGTCCTCAATTAGATAGATGTTTTAACGCTGGAGAAGAAATAAAATATTTTTCTGTTCAAAAAATGACTTAATTCATCTCTTGAGGTTATGACTTCTCCAAATAGGCAATGTTTCCAACCCCATGATTAACTCCTTAACAACCGCCCACTGTCTTTTGACACCGGGCATTTCAGGTTGTTCGTCTACAGTGACGTCTTTTGTCGTCGCTGCAGACATTTGAGTTTGCGGCTCCCGGCGCCGCAGCAGCACTGACATCGGGGCTGTACTACACACTGTACTACACAGCCCTGATCCCAGCGCAGCTCCTGAAAGCACTGGGGAGCGGGGGGAAACCTCCGCTCCCCGGTGCTTTAACTCTTTGATTGCCGCGGATCGTCACTGCAGCGCAATCAAAGGGTTTCCCTGCTCTGTCGGGTGATGGGAACACACGGTGACCCGACAGAGCCCAGGTAGCGGCTGCACAGTCAGCCCTGGGGACCTAGAGCAGCGCCAGGGCTGTCTGTGTAACAAGCCAGTGATCAGGGCAGACTGTGAGCTGCCCTGATCACTGCCTGTGTCAGACCAACACAGATTATTAAGGTATTAACATATATGAATATGCTAATACATTACTACAAAAGGAACACACTTCTCCCTTCATGAGATTTAAAAAAAAAAAGTAAAAAAACATAAACAGTGTAAAAAAAAATAGAAAATAAATAAAATATAAATAAAATATTGTAATAATAAAAGATAATATTTAATAATAAAGATAAATTGTGCATATATTGCACACACACAAAACTACACATAATCTCGGTTATTTCAACACGGGACGTTAATAACCTGTTAGAAATTAATCTCAACACGTTATTTCAAGTTAGTGAAATGTGAATGGTTGTAAAAAAAATATTTAAATAAAAAAAAAATCCTGCTAATTTTTTATAAGTGAAACTATACTATATCCCCATGTAAAAGTTACAATATCGTCTTGATAAAACGAGGCCTCACACTCAACTGCGTCATTGAGAAAATAAAAAAAGTTACAAATTGTTTGAATACGCACAAGGAGGCAAAAGAACTAAAACAATATGGTTCTGGCTGATGAGCTACTTTATTCGGAGGCGTTTGGCTTAAGAGGTTAATATTATTTATTTTATTTTTTACATTTCGCTGACAGTGGTATAAAACAGCTAAAGCAATAAGGCTGGGTTCAAATGTTGCATTTTTGGAATTCACATGAACAAATAACCGTTGTTACCCTTTTAAAGTGGTTTTCTGACTAAAAAGATTATCTTTCAACATGTAGGGAATGATAATTACAGACTTTTTCTCAAATCCCCGTAGTCATTTTCGATTTACTTTTGGTCAGGTAAATAGGAGATGGATTGCTTCTTAGGGCATCACATGTATGAAAACGTGTCTAGGTCTAAAATAGAACTCTCACTTTGTTGCCATAGCAACAATCTAGGCCGCCCCTTCATTTCATATTGTGCATCTGGAAAAATGAGAGATAGGTGCGCTCTTGGTTGCTGATTGGGGCAACCAACAGTGATTGTTTTACACTCACTTAGAAAGTTTTCATTACATGTGGCCCTTAGTGACACACGGATTCTGTGTTTACCCATCCATATCTCCATTCCTGATTAGACAGAGAGCAGGGAGTGAAGTCACCATGGACGGAGCTAGCGCCAATCACTCATTAACAAGATTAGCTTTTGTTTACCGATAAGCAATTGTTTTCACTCTTCAGAGCAGTTGTAGCTTTTTGTTTACTGAAGATTAATCTCTGCATGTAATAGCTCGCTAGTTATTGAGGAGCTAAATATGCTAATCAGTGCTATGGAACCACCTATCAATCTGGAAGGACAGAGTGGATAAACACAGTGACTGTGAACTCCCGCTCGAGACAAGCAAACATGGTTATACAAAAAACACATCTTTAACCCCACAGAATAATTGGGCCATTCCATAAATTCAGTTTAACCCCCAAAAGAAAGCAGGCAATATCCATAGCAGCTCTCAGTTAAAAAATTAATTTGTTTAGCTAAACTATAATAGGCAATTAATAATGGACACTAAAAACCTTAGTGGAGGAATGAAAGAATTCACATTGAAATGGTGGGAAGGCTAACTATAGAAATTAAATATAACGTAGTCGCCATATTAATGGCTATTCATCACGACTAAATATTAACCATGCTTGTATGTGCTATAAATGTACCTCACCATGTAAGTCCTGGAAAGATGTATAGAATAGTTTGGTTACATCCAAAACGAAATAGCGAACCAAAGCATAAAGTAACTATAAAAACTGTAAAGATGCTTAAAAATATAGAGACCAGAAAACTCATGCACCACCACAGCCACCATACGCAAGTGTACTTACTAACAAGCTTCATTCGGGGTAGGATGTTTTTTGTTACATGAAAAACAAAATAAAAGACAAATAAAAAAATATAATAAAAACACAACTGTTTTGTACATCTCTAAGATCTGGTAAGGATTTCACATAGGTGCTTCAAAGTTGAATCAAACATAAAAACACATGCATTTCTATTGTATTTGAAAAAGCATCTGCACCAAAAAAACAAACAAAAGCATGTTGTAACACTTGCTTACGAGATCACCGATCTTCTAATGGATTTCTGATTGTGATCCTCACCAGCAAAATGGTACGCATGTACCGTCTATGATGATCGCATGTGAGACTACGGGACCTGGTTCCATGGCGTCAAGTCGTTAAAAAAACAAAAACTCAATACAGATGGGTACCCCACTCTAACTCACTTTACCTCTCTTGGGCAACTTGTCAGACCTCAGCATTTCAGGGACCAGAAAGATTTTCTCCAGCTAAAAGCTACTCTACATTGATTTCAAAAAACCTTGTGCAGAATGGGTGGAGTGCAAAAACCAAAACCCCCGCTACAAAACAGTGGTTTGGTTGCTCACCATCCCTTAAGAAAGATTTTTTACAAAAGTGAGCACAGGAAGCACGCTGGTTTGGCAGTTAAAGTACAAACAAAATCTAATTATTGGCAGAAGACACTATAAGGAGTATGTGCACAGGACGTTAATTGCGGCGCGCATTTCACACGCAGTATTTGCTATTTAAATGCGGCAAGTCAAGGCATTTAAAGCAAGTGCAATTATCAGGTAATTCCTAGGCTCTCATAGAGAAATAGGATTTACGCCTCGTCCCCCGCGCGTACAATACATAGTATGTACAGCGTGGGGAGTATAAGTGACTGTTCATATTAAGCGCCTGTAAGCGCCGCGAGTAATGCCCATTCACTGGTGGCCCGGGCGGGCTGCTGCCCGCCGATCAGCTTTGAGCTCCGAAACAACAATGTGACTATTGGGCGAGAGTACTGTTCGCGCCCGCACGTACACCATGTGAACATTGGGACTCTAACACTAAAAAAACAAAATCTACATGGAACATCAGGAATTATTTGGAAAGAGCATTTCTGCTACTTTAGATGCATGAAAATTGGAATGTTTTGAGTGTGAAGTTTTTGATCAAAACTGTGTAAGCCCACCTGCCGACGTCAAGGCGACTCCAATACAGAAGAGAACCTACTCTACATGTTACCTCTCTTGGTGCCTGTCCAGACATCCTGTGATCTCCGTGATGTTGATATGCCACTGCTGCAGCAAGTGAATTGATTGCAGCAGTCGAATGTCATATCATTGCACCAACAACAAAAAAGTAATAGATACAGTACTGTTCAGCATCTTTTTCCAAGACTTTTCTTTGTAATACATAATGCTTTCAAAAACGAGAGGTCGTTAACTAGATTTCCTATTTATCTCAATTAAAAAAAATGCTAATTTATTAAGCAAAAGAAAAATCGAAGTCAAATAACCCTTTGAAGCAGCTACATCCTCAGAGGATCTGGGATTACTTCTCCAAGATGTTTGGAACAACCTCCCTGCCAAGTTTCCACACACTGTGTGTAGGTGTACCTAGAAGAAAAGGCAAAGCCTGGTCACACCAATTCCTAGCTTGATTATGGATTCTATCTTTTGTGCTCATTTACCTTTGCTAACTATTAACAACTTCATTTCTTAAAAGCATTCTTTCCCCATTTTAAAGCATTTTCCCCACACCTGCCTAAAACGTTTGCAAAGTGCTGTATATCTATGTTTGTATATGTGTAAATATGTAAAATCTGCTTCCTGTATTCACCCAGCTTTTCCAAGTATCAGCCGAACCGAACTGAACACCACTAAAGAGGCAACTTTCTAATGTCACTCTGATGTCACTTGTTCGTTTTGATTTGGGGTTCAGGCACTAATAAATACTCTCCAGATTAAAAATTTATGACCTCAACATTTTTCTAGAACTGGTGATGCACGTTAGGATTTTCTTAAGGCTAATCCAGATTTTGGATTATATGTGATTACATTATGCCATAATCTGTATTCTGGATAGTTTTCCTTTGTCTTTCTTTTTACACATCAATTGGTATACTTTTTTCTTTTTAAAGGGTGAAAAGGTAGAAGGACTCCAAGCACAGGCTTTATACCCCTGGAGGGCCAAGAAGGACAACCATCTAAATTTCAACAAGAATGACACAATCACGGTTCTCGAGCAGCAGGACATGTGGTGGTTCGGTGAAGTTCAGGGACATAAGGGCTGGTTTCCCAAATCATATGTGAAGCTTATTTCAGGTCCCCTTAGGAAGTCGACAAGGTTTTGTACGGTGTGTTATAAATGGTTTTTTGTAGATCTATGGTTACCCTTTTGAAATTTGATAACTTTTTATACAGTTTTTTTTTTTAGCTTTTACAAGGGAACGAAGAAAGAGCGCAAGCCCCCCAAATGATGTGTAATGCTGAAGAATTTACTGGTAACTGATGAACGCTGGTAGATTGAAACATAGTTGTCCTAAACAACAGATCTAAGGGTATGTTCACACGGTGTATTGTGGTACGTACCTGTGCGTGCCACAATTGGCACACTGTACTGTAAAGTACACGCTGACCCCTGCACTTTCTTTTAAACAGCACTTGGCGAATCCACAATATATACTTTGGTTTCCAACTGAACATCTAATTGCCCAAAAGAAGTGATATATCGGGCTATGAGAGCTATGATTTTACCGTATTTGTGAGGCGTACTTAAGGCACACTGCAGCACACTTATGCGTTAAGATACAACCAGCAAATATATTGTGTAAACATACCCTAAAATTTCACTTAATATTAAATACTTATAAATACATATACAAAAAAAAGCACTGGGAATAGTCACAGTATCCATAAAACAAGATGAGGATACTTGTCACAGGGAATATATCAAGAACTCTCATACCCTTCTGGTGATAATGTATACAGAGCCAAAGATTATGCTGTCAATTTGATCCAGTCATGGGAGTGTCTACTCCTGGTCCAAGCACTGAACACCTTTTGTATAAGGCGCCACATCCAGTTAAAAAAATAGAACAATATACAATGGAGGGGAGGGCAGAGGTTAAATTTGCAAAGTAAAACAAATATATTTGTCCCCACAAAAAAATCCCTGACAAAATCTTTAGGCCTACCCAAACTGGTGTATCAGCTCAGCTTCTCTACCTACTATCATTATAACCCTTCTATATCACAGAGTCTCATGCTTCCTCTCTCTCTAAGTCATATAACCTATATTCTCACAGAGCTCAGCTCTCACATCAATCTTTTCTAACTCCTTATATATCACAGAGCTAAGCTCTTCTCCTCTATCATACTAACCTATATGTTATCGACCCATAAGGTGTTGTTGTCTCTATCGTTTTCTTCCTTGTGCCTAGTCGGAGCACGACCCAAGACAGAAGAAATAGACGCGAAGAAAAGAGAGGGAGGGGGGGGGGGGGACAGTCAGGCGCAGACCTGGTGCATTATAGTGTAGGAAATCACTTCACAATTCAAATGCAATCTATTAGAAAATGCTCACCTGAGCCGGTTGTACAGAGTATGGTACAACACATATAGCACATTCTGTAGTTAAAGAATCCACGATCAGCTGCTGATACCTCACTAGACGCTCGTGCACCCAACACTCAGGAGCAGAGGAAATATATAACTTCTGTATCTGCAATGATTCCAGTTGCACGACTAAAATAGTGGCGTTATTACTAGCTCGCTCTTTGGATTTGAAAGTGTCACTATCGTGGTTATCGGAGGGACACCATCGATATAACCTACGGATAAAGGACATGACTTTTCTCAAATCCAAGAGCTTCAGTATAACCTCCTATTTTGTCTGCAACTGGAATCAGTTGCAGATACAGAGTTATATAACCCTATATATCACAGAGCTCAGCTTCTCTCTTCTATCAAATAACCCTAATCTACACTTCTGTGAAGTTGATATTTGGATTTATATCTTGGAATGGAGAGCCCTGGTGACTCGGTGCACCCTCACAAAGATGAGCTGAATGCCCACTCTATATACATTTTAGTAGCGTGTTGGCATGCATTGTTTTGCATAAACCACAGGTGTCGAAACCACCGTAGGAGGGGCCACACTGTATGAAAACTGTCTTAGTCTAAAACTCACTTCTTGTTGCCTAATAGAAACCAATCAGAGCCATAGCAAACCAATCAGAGCTCTCCACTCTTTTTTTCCAGAGCTACTACTATATATGAATGAAACGGCGCACTCTGATTGGTTTGCTATGGGGCTACTGATTGGTTGCTATGGGCAACAGAGTGAGTTTTAGACCTAGACAGTTTTCATACATGTGTCCCTATGTGTCATGTCATGCTCCAGGATGTTCTTTAACTCATCATATCACCATGTGCGGTTTCGCTCCTCTGGGTGTTTTGACTTTTTATAGAATTAGCCAGAGCTCCCATCCATCCTCCTGTAATGCGTAAGCTGAGGCATGTCAAATTGAATAGGGGATGAATTGCAGTGACTATACATAGCAGGTGGCTTGGAGGATGCCTGTGAAGGCAGAGGATGCATATTTCCTACTGCTACTGGTGCATGATCCTATGTTTGTGAGGGATTGTAGGGTTCCTAGACTTAGTTAGGACCTCCAGTGCCAGGAAGCTGACTCAGTTCTAGCTAATATGTCAGTTACTACAACATTTCGAACCATTAAACTTCTTTTAAAAGGGGTTTTAGCCACAATTCTTCATATTCTGAGCTCCTGCATCCAAGCTCTGGCTCCCTCTGTTGATGCTTCAGAACTAGGGGGGGTGCGTGATTTGTTTGAATTGCATATCTTGTGACCAGCAGGATGAACATCACCCAGGCCTTTCCCTCTCTCTGTAGTCAGAAAGGTCTGATTTAGGTATAGAACTGTAAGTTGCTACAATGTGCTTATAGGTAAAAACTTTTGCCTCCAGGCACAAGGGTCCTCGGTTTCAAATGTCCCTGGCAGGTAAACCAAACCATTATGGCCGATCTTTATATGTTGAGCCTCTTTCATCTATGCACAGACCTCATTGAGGTTTCTTTTTTTAAACTATTATTTGCACTGTGTTGACTAATTGCTAAGGAAGCACAGAGGACGGGTCAGTATAGTGGACAGCACCTGGGGCTTGAAACACTTCCAGTAACTCTGCCTCGACGTGGAGAGGTAATGTTGAGCATGGTGCGAAACTAGGACTGAGAAGCTATTAAGCCATGGTATGATATCTCCTGGAGACGAGCTGTAAACATAGCATCAACTAACTGGAGCGAGCAGCTAAGACAAAACGGTGCAGAATTTGTAATAATGATGATTGGTGAAAATGTTTACTTCCTATTTGCAAGCTTCCTACATTAATTTTACTCCGTGGCAAAACCCCTTTAAGTCAAAGGACAAATTTGAAAGTCAAGAGAGTATTAATTATCGGCTTTATAGATATCCCTTCTGTGTTTGTCTTTTACTTTTACCACCATGCAAGTCGATTTAACATACTTCAAGAAAGTCCAGCAAGTTTAAAGAGGGTCTCATCACCAGCATTCAAGCCTGCCATTCAAGGAGAAGGTGAGGTCTTTCTATGGTACTACCCGAGCTCTGGTTCAATTGTTGTTTGCATAGACTGGATTTAAAGTACAGTCATGAACACACAATAATGGATGTGGGCTGGGAGTACATACTTACTGTCCACTGGCAGATTACAGAGGGGAAGGCAACATTATACCTTCATGCTCTCATTACGAGCGGTGGGCCAATTTATGATGGATAACACCTAATAAAATGGAAAATGGTTGGTGATATCAACTTCCTGTTTTCCCCCTCCTATTAGTATATGGAAGGAGGAAATCTTTTCAAGATGGGTGTTTACCATGGCGGCCATTTTAAAGTCGGCCATTTTGGATCCAACTTTATTTTTTCCAATGAGAAAGGAGTGGGGTCATGGTAACACATCAAAAACTATTGAGCATTTCACAAGAACAACAATGGTGTGCTTGGTTTTAACAAATCACATTTGCCTGGGAGGAGAAAGAAAGCTTGAAAAAAAAACTACACCTTTGGCATTCTTTGTTTTAAAATAAAATGATCAAAAAAAAGAGCATTTTAAAGAAACAAAGTTCAGTTTTCTCTATATCTTGTCTATATTTTCCAGCTAAGACATCATCGACCATATTGTAGTTTTTTAGAAAAAAAAAAAAAGAAAATTTTTTTTTTTTAAATTTTAAAAATAATTTTTATTCAGAGTTTTAAATAGAATTGGGCAGACTATGAAGAAAGACAAGCGGTAGCGTTAGTTTAAAACATACAAAACATACAAACTAAGTACTAATATGTCATTCGATAGGAATA
Organism: Phyllomedusa bahiana; assembly: GCA_025379985.1. Lineage (NCBI taxonomy): Eukaryota > Metazoa > Chordata > Amphibia > Anura > Hylidae > Phyllomedusa > Phyllomedusa bahiana. The sequence goes on along the minus strand of JAODAL010008616.1, from coordinate 15,543 downwards.
AAAAAGTATAATTCGATTAACAGAGATATCAGTCACAATACTAAACTAACCTATATATAGAGGACAATAGAGTTAACACAATTATGATGGTAAGAGCTGAGATCTCTCACACTCTGGCAAATGATACAACGCTAGCCCCCCCCCCCCGCCCCCCGCCCCCTCCCAGAAAAAAAAAAGCACAAACAAAAATAAACTATAACCAGGCACTTAGGTCGATAGATTCAATGCAACTCTCTAAATCGGTTTATCCAGGACCGGAGGTTACGTAAAGGGAGGTGGGACTGCTCTGGAATCAGAGTTGAGGTATTATATATAATACGGTGGAGGGTTATGGTCTCTAGGCCTGGGAGGTCGGGTGATCGGAGGATTTCGCGTTCGTAGAAAATGGGCAAGTTCTACACAGTCCGGGCAGATGAAGATGAGGTTAAGTGGTGTGGATTGTTCCACTTCCGATCAAACCCATTTGCACCCACTAGGACGTGAAGTTAAGATACTAGGACGTGGGGTAAACGAAATGCACATTCATGGTATTCTCCATGATCTCATCAGCAGGTGTAGAAGTTTTTTAGAAAATCTCCCGCCATTTTTTAAAGAACTTAGAAGGACTTGCGGTTCTCTCTTTGGTATCTGATATTATCCAGTTTTTCCATCTTGATTGTGTTTTCGACGAGAGCAATGATCACTTCTGTGGATGAGGGGATATGTAGAGTCATGAGCCATCTTTGAAGAGGAGAGATAGTTTGGCCTGTATAAAAAAAAAAAAAAAAAAAATGCTTTAAACAAACCATTTTCATTTTAGGATGCATTGTTTACTAGTGATTTTTGCCACAAGACACTTGAACGTGTGAACCCCCCGATAGAAGTGTCATACAGCTCGCCTACACTTTATGGCAATTCCAGCCATACACCAGTCAGATGTATGCTCAGGGGGGCCTTATCAGTGTATGGAAAAACAAATTGCATTCAAAGAGACTTTATGGAGAACCAACTCTAAAAATCAATCCAAAAATTCTCTTCCTTCTTAGCAAGGATGTCAGAGGCTGTGCTCTTCCTGCCTATCTCCCACACCTGGATTGCTCTTTCATCTATTCAGTTTAGGTATTTTTTGTTTGGGTCATATACTGATGGCTTTAAAAGGGTTGTCTCACTACAAAGATTAGCTATCAACATGTAGGGAATGGTAATTGAAGACTTTTTCCAAATTTATTGCTTTGGTTTTTTGATTTGTTGGGGAGATAAGAGAGATTTTATCTTCTCTGGGTGCACACAGGTCGATCATCTAGCAGCAAAGTGAAGTGGACATCACCACAGTCGGCACGAACAGGGATGCCGACGGATTCCAGAAAACAGGAGTTGTGTTATCTCTAAAGAACAAGGGGACTATTTGGTTTTCTGCCGTGTTCCAGAAGCCCTCTCCTGCTTCTATTATATGTAGATATGGATCTCCTGCACCTGCCTCAATTGTTCACGTGTTGTGAATAAAAAGTTAGGATTATGATAATCACTGCCTATAGAAGCACCCAACAGCTCTGATCAGGAAGATTAGGATAAAGCGTTCTTATGGTACTTCTGTGACGACAAACACTCTTTTATGCACCATATCTTGAGTACCCTGTTATATACTTACATGATATATACAATATTTTATTTATTGTTACTCCAGGTACTCTAGGTGGGTTACTTTTTTTGAGGGTTTCTTCTGGGTGTCTACACTGCCTTTGTGATTTATGCTCTGACTTTTTCATAGGTATTTATTCTTCGCTCTTTATTGTTTTGCAATAAAATTTATATCACTTTTGTAAAATTGGTTTAGCATATTTCTTTGTTTGTGAGGCTTCACTATCGTCTTATTTTAGTGTTATGAACATTGCACAATGGCCCATTATGTGTGATATAGGTGTTTCTCTTTTGTAGTGATTTGCGTGGGAAAGTGGACAAGTATACGCGGAGCGCGCAGTTGTTCGCAAGGAGGCGATTCAGCAGGTCTCGATCTATGAGCACTGAGGGATTCTGATGGACCTTCTGCACCCTGGACCATTCAGCTGAGTCCTGCACCTATTATACAGTGCTGCGAAAGTATTCAGCCCTTGAAACTTTTCAACCCTTGCTGCACGCATTTCAGGCTTCTAAATATAAAGTTATAAAATTAAAATTCTTGGTGAAGATACATGTACAATCAACAAGTGGCGGAAACAATTGACATGTTGTGATGTGTGAAAACGAAATTTATCTTGATATTTTAAACCGTTTGTAAAAAAAAAATAAAAAAGAAAAAACTCCTGAAAAGTGGGGGCGGTGGCAAAATTATTTGTCCCCGAACTTAAGTGACTTACTTTGTAGCGCCATTCTTTTGCTGTGATTACAGCTGCAGAGTCAGCTATGGGGGATGTCTCCTATCCGTTTTGACCATCGAGAGGACCTGAAATTCTTGCCCATTTTCCCTCTTGCGCGCACAGCTGGAGGTATCGTTGGAGAGCGTTTGTGAACAGCTGGAGCTCAGTGAGGTTGGGATGGAGAGCAGTTTTTGTGAGCAGCTGGAGTCAGATGAGGTTGGATGGGAGACGAGCCGTTTGTGAGCAGCATGAGAGCTCAGTGACGGTTGGATGGAGAGCGTTTGTGAACAGCTGGAGCTCAGTGAGGATGGTCGGATGGAGAGCGTTTGTGAACAGCTGGAGTTCAGTGAGGTTGGATGGAGAGCGTTTGTGAGCAGCTCGAGCTCAGTGAGGTTGGATGGAGAGCGTTTGTGAGCAGCTGGAGCTCAGTGAGGTTGGATGGACAGCGTTTGTGAGCAGCTGGAGCTCAGTGAGGTTGGATGGAGAGCGTTTGTGAGCAGTGGAGCTCAGTGAGGTTGGATGGAGAGAGCGTTTTGTGAACAGCTGGAGCTCAGTGAGGTTGGATGGAGAGCGTTTGTGAAACAGCTGGAGCTCAGTGAGGTTGGAGTGGAGATCGTTTGTGAACAGCTGGAGCTCAGTGAGGTTGGATGGAGAGCGTTTGTGAGCAGCTGGAGCTCAGTGAGGTTGGATGGAGAGCGTTTGTGAGCAGCTGGAGTAAATTGAGGTTGGAATGGAGAGCGTTTGTAAACAGCTGGAGCTCAGTGGGTTGGATGGAGAGCGTTTGTGAGCTAGCTGGAGCTCAGTGGGTTGGAAGGAGAGCGTTTGTGAGAAGCTGGACTTGCTCATGTGAGGTTGTTGGGGAGAGCGTTTGTGGACAGAGGGAGCTCAGCTGAGGTTGGTGGAGAGTGTTTGTGAACAGCAGTTTTCAGCTCGCTTTCCACAGATTCTCGATTAGGATTCAGGTACTCGGACTGTGACTCGGCATTCCTAAAACACCTGGTTACGTTTTATTGCTGAACCTTCCCTTGTAGATTTTGCTTTATGTTGGGATCATTGTCATTGTTGGAAGATAAAATCTCCGTCCCAGTTCACAGGTCTTTTGCAGACGCTCAACAGGTTTTCGTCACAAAGAATGAGTCCTGGTGTGTATTTGGATCCATCCATCTTCCCATCATCTTTAACCATCTTCCCTGTCCCTGCTGAAGAAAAGCCCAAACCATGATGCTGCCACCACCATGTGTGACAGTGGGGATGGTGTTCAGGGGGATGAGCTGTGTGGCTTTTATGCTCCCAAAAAATAAAATTTTATATCTTTGTTTGAAGCCTGAAATGTGGCAAAAGGTTGAAAAGTTCAAGGGGGCCGAATACTTTCGCAAGGCACGGTATGTAGCTCTAATGACTGATTCTTTTTGCGAGATCCCACATCCATTTGTCTCCACTATCACAGTGGAGCACAGTGGTCAGGGGTTAGCGATTCGTCCTAGGTTCAAATCCCACCAAGAACAACATCTGCAAGAAATTTGTATGTTCTCCTTGTGTTTGTGTGGGTTTACTCTGGGTACTTAGGTTTCCCCCACTCTCCAAAACTCTACTAATAGGTTAATCTGGAATTCAGCTTGTATGTACAAATATAGACAGGGACCAATGTGAATATTGACAACCTCTGTACAGCGCTATGGAGTAGAACGGCGCTATAGAAATGAATCAATATACAGTATCTACTTTAGTTCCTTTTATAATTGAAATAAGCATCTGATTTATATTGCAAGCCCCAGGCAGTGTTCACCTGAGATACTCCAGTCAGTCCAGTGACCGGTATCCAGCATGCAATGCAGCAATGTCACTTCGTGTTCATTTTACTCACTTTCATATGTGCTTGTTTCCAGAATACATAGCCATGTACACCTATGAGAGCAATGAACAAGGGGACCTGACCTTCCAGCAAGGGGATATGATTGTAGTCATTAAGAAAGATGGCGACTGGTGGACGGGGACTGTAGGGGACAAGACCGGAGTCTTCCCATCCAACTACGTCAGACTTAAAGATTCGGAGGTAAATCTACTTGTCCCTCTTCCCTGTATATAAAGTCTGTGCTGTCTGAATATTTTATAGTAAAAAGTTTTATTTCTCACCCAGTATCTGTAGGTTTGTATCTTTTGCAGCCTCTATAGCTTCTCAACATCACTGGAAAATGTCTGTTTGCTTTCAGCACTTCCTGGCTTATTTGCTCAATAAATCTTTTAAATGGGACAAAGCTGTTTTAAAGGGGTTGTCTCGCTACAAGGATTGCTTTTTTATGTAAAGATCTTGCAAAAAAAGTCACTTTGCAATATATGTCCATTAACCGTGTCCTACCTATTCCTAGATATCCCCTCTTGTATGGGCTGCATCAGCTATAGCTACAGACCTGTTCAATATCTCATGATAGGCTGCCAGCACTGGTTGCTATAGCTACAGACCTGGCTTCTATTGAAGCCTAGTAGAAGCCAGTAAACACACCCCTGAATTAAAAAAAAAAAAAAAAAAAAAAACAGGACAAATCAATCTAGTGAGACAACCCCTTTAAGCTCTCATATCGGACTGAACCACTGCTAAAAGTACAGCAATGTGTCTGGTCAACCGTGAAGAGAACACATCCCTTTGAAGGGGCTTTTCCCACAATAGACATAACTGTTTAACAAGCTTGGGGATAAATATTGATCGCTGGGTGTCCCACCACGGAGACCACCACAGTCACAAAAACAGAGGTCCTGAGTCCCCCGTCCTGCCACACAAGTGTTTGAATGGAGCACTGCTGCTTTATTCAAAGCCTATGCTGGGTTCAAATATTTCCTCACCGTGTTTGCATGGTGAGGGAGAATGGCAGACTAGGGGAGACAAAGTTTGATCATACCCGGTCCCAGTGGTAGGACCCTCAGTGATCAGACATTTATCACCTAATCTGTGGACAGGTAATAATTGTCTATAGAAGGAATACCTCTTTTAGTTTAGCTCATTGGTGGGAAGATGGAAGCCCACTGATCTGATGCCAATGGTCCATTCCTGGTATAGACCTTTTATATAGTAGTCCCAGAAAACCTGGGTATTGTCCATCACCTTTAACCCCTTACCGACATTTGCCGTACTCATACGGCAATGTCGGGTAGGGGTTCCCGCAAATTGCCGTATGAGAGGGAGGGGAAATACAGTCAAGGGCGATCTTGCCGCGCTCAAAAGCGGAGCGCGCAAGATCGCGGGCATGAAACCAGCGGTATATTACCGCTTGGCATCATGCCGCATGCCCCCACGCGCCGGAGTGCGCTCCGGCCGCGGGGGATAACCCCCCGATGTTGCGACTCGTAGGTCGCGACATCGCGGCTCAGCGGGCGGGCAGGAGTGAGCTCTCTGTGCCCGCCGATCTCGCGCAGTAACGGCGCTGGAGCACGCTAATGAGTCTCCTACCAGGCAGCCGGGACGCTGAATGACAGCATCGGGTTGTCTGGGTGCGTCCACGATGCCCATAATGCATTGTGGGCAGCGTGACAGACATTGCCATGGAGACCAGGGATTCAGCTGTAAGCTGTATGCTGATTTCCTATATGCATGAATGATCTGAGATCGTTCATGCATTTCCCCCTGGGGGAAAAGTGTAAAAAGTATGAAAAAGTTAAAAAAAAGTGTTAAAAAAGTTAAAAAACAAACACAATAAAATAAAATAAAAACAACGTTACATACGCACATTTTCACTTTACAACGCCAATCGCCTAACAAAAAAGATCAAAAATAAAGTACCATATTGGTATCGCCGCGTGTTAGAGAACCACCCTATAATATCATGTCATGTTAATTACCCATACGGTGAACGCAGTAGAAAAAAACCCCAAAAAACAGTCAAGAATAGAGATTTTTGTTCATCCCGCAACACATAAAAGATGGAGTAATAAGTATCAAAAAAATATATTAACTTCAAAGTGAGCCAATTAAAACAGTTCATCCCGCAAAAAAAAATAGTCCTTACACAGGCCCTGTATACGGGAAAATTAAAAGTCTCTGTGGCTATTAGAAGATAGCGATGCATAAAATATGTTTTACACAATAAAAACACTTTTTTCAAAAAAATTGTGCTTTCAAAGTAAAAAACTACATAAATTGGGTATCTCCTTAATCGTCTCAACCCACAGAGTAAAACTAACTTGTCAGGATACTTGCCATGGTGAACGCTATTAAAAATAAAATAAAAAACATGCTAGGATTGCAGTATTGGCATCACCTTACTTCCAAAAAAAACAGATTTAAAAGCGATCATAAAGTCTTGTCCCCCAAAAATATTACCATAAAAACGTCAAATCATCCGCAAAAAAAGTCCCTATTCAGCACCCATAAACAGAAAAATAAAAAAAGTCATGGTCTCAGGACTGCGGTGATCAAAATCGTGTTTTCCACTTTTCAAATAAATGTGTTTTTTTTGTGTAAAAAGCAGTAAAACATTAAACAAATATAACAATTGTGGTATGTAGCTGTAATCGTATCAACATGCTGAGGAAAACTCAGCATGTCATTATATACCGCACAGTGACCGCTGTAAAAAATAAAAATAAAAATACCTACCAGGATTGCTGTTTTTTGTACAAAATGCCTTCACAAAAACCTTAAATAAAAAGTGATCAAAGCATTCATATGCACCCTGTAATGGTACATCAATAAAAACATCAACTTCATCTTGTAAAAAAACAGCCACACAAGCAGCTCCATATGCAAAAAATTAAGAAAAGCTATGGCTTCTGAATACGACAACTTAAAAACGCAAACTTTTTATTCAACTCGCTTCTATTGTGTAACAGTAATAAAACATAAATAACTATATTATATTTATATGATTGTAATTGTACCGACCCCTTAGTAAAGTTATCCCGTCATTTTATCCCGTATTGGCGATTACTGTAAGTAATGAAGCCCAAAAACAATGGCGGAACTACGTTTCCCCCTCCATTTCCAATGGCTCAATGTAAAAAAAAACTACGGAACACCTGTGGCCCAAAATGCCATATAACCCTTAGGTTAGATCCTGAGGGGTGTTGAATCCAAAAAAGGAGCAAATTATGGAAGGTTTCACCTGTTTTAGTACTTTGGGCTTGAAGATGCGATCATGGCCCACCAATATCTGTGCGGCAAAAGCCAAATAGCACTCCCTCCCTTGTACCCCCTGCCATCGCCCAAACAGCAGTTTACAACCCACATTGTAGGGGTATTGTCCGAAACTTGGAAGAATTGCGTAACACAATTTTAGGGCTTTTTTCCAAGATTCCTTGTAAAATTAAACTTTTTCAGCTAAAATTGCGATTATTGGAAAAATTATTTTTTTTTTATTTTCAGAGGCCGAACGCTAAAAAAATTTGTGATAACCTGTGGGTAGATATACTCACTAACTCTGGATTATATTCCGTAAGGGGGTAGTTTCCAATTTGGGGTCTTTTTAGGGGTATTTATTACGTTTTGGAACTTAGGGTCCGCAAAACTGAAATGGCCATCTAAATAAATTGTATATGAATATGAGGCCCCAGAAGTCCAGTAGGTTGCTCCTCCTATTCTGGGGCATTGTGGTTGAGCAAAATAATGCACTAGGGCCACATATGGATATTCTCTGAAAACGGCAGAATCTGGGGAATCTTATTAATTTGCATTTCCCTGATCACATTTACCGTATTCTTGTCAATAAATTTTGAAAATTTCACTTCCACTTTGCTTTAATTTCTGAGAACAACTAATGGGTATATTAAAACTTTATAAATGCGTTTTTCGGAATACTTTAAGGGGTGTGTTTCTTAGATGAGGTCATGTATGGGGGTATCTAACATACAGGTCAATAAGTCAGTTAGAATGGACTGGTCCCTAAAAATATGTATATTGCAAATCTTTCTTGATAATTTCGTAAATTATATAAATTTTATAAAGCCCCCTAATGTCGTAAAAAAAAAAAAAAAAGCATTTAAAAAATGATGCCAAACTAAAGCAGACATATGAATAGATGCTAGTTAATAAAAACTATTTTGAGAGGAATAATATCTGTACTTACATGCAAGAAATTTTTTGAAGTTTGAAATTGGTAAATTTTCAAATTTTCAGATTATTTGATATTTTTCACAAATAAACACATCATTTTTTGGTCCAGAATTTCTTTCTATCTTATAGCACAATTTGTCACGCGAAAACAATTATCTTGAATACCATGGATAGGTTATGTGTCAAAAGTTATTTCTCACATAAAGTTACACATGACAGATTTCAAAAATAGGGCTCTGTCAGAGAGGCCAAACTGGCTCCGGCGGTAAGGGGTTAATCAGTGTTTTATCGTTGAAAGATTTGTTCCACAATTAAAGGGGTAATACAGGATTAGAAAGAAATAGCTCTTTTTTTTTTCCCACAACAGCCTCACCCTTGTCCACAGATTTGTATATATGGTCTTGTCTTGGCTCAATTAACAAATGGACTTAAGGGTATGTTCACACGGCATGTTGGATCCATTTTTGGATCCGAAAAACGAATTAAAAAGCGCTGCGTAAATCGCATCCACAATGCATCCAACACACAGGTGCATGCTTGGATGCATTTTGGCTGCAGCAGGAATGCACCCTGTAGTTCTAAATAGGGCGTCTGCTGACATGACAATTCTTCGAACAGATCCGAAAAACACAAGTAAAGTCATCAACGACCACTCGTGTGACCATCAATGCGTGTTTTACATTGAAAGCAATTGAAATCACACTGCACATTGTTAGATACGTGTTTGGGTCCGTTTAGGGTCCAAAACACGGATCCAAACAAGCATCTAAAAACGTATCCAAAATCGGATCCAACACACCGTGTAAACATACCCTTAGTAGTGTTCTTGGGAAAAACAATCATTTTGTAATCGTTTTCTAATCTTGCACATCCCCTTATTACATTTCCCTGTTAGAGATTGCACAAATAAAACCATTTCTGAATTGGAATAATTAAAAAGAATGTTCCTGTGTCTAGATATTCTGTTTTGCGCAATTAAACAGAGAAATTTAGGGCGACATGTATGAACGGAGCTGCGCCAGATATCTGGTGTCTTTTCAACCCGATATCAGGCGCAGCGGGGCGCACTAGAACTGTAGAGAAGCTACATATTTATAGCTTCGCTACAGCATTTCGAGGTGCATTACAGCTGGAGCAGGTAGAGCACTTTCCAAGTGGTTTACCTGAGCCAGAAGTGTCACACTAGCGCTAGAATGCGCGATTATGACCCGTGTAGGCAGGTCAAATTTTAGGGCATTTAGACTAATATTATGCACATGAAATTTGGGGTTAACACGCAAAATTTCATGCATGTCGCCCTTACACTGTGTTCCAAATTATTATGCAAATAGTATTTTCTATTATTTTCCAAAATTACCTATATGAATTGCAGTCATTGTAGTTTTCCAGTCATCAACTATTAGTGTAATTGAAAGGTTTTTGAACAAACTGCCTATGATAACAGTATATTTGTTAAAAAAAACAAAATGCTGTTACCACACACACACATCCCCCCCCCCCCCCGCCCCCCCCCCCCCCCCCCCCCTTATATAAAAAATTTTTTTTTTTTTTTAAAATTTAAATTCACACCCACCACCACACACCCACCCCCCCCCCCCATATCCCCCCCCCCCCACTTCTAAATTATTATGCCACTGCAGAGTTTTCACTTTTCTTTTATAACTGAACTAAAAATTCGCCATTGTGAAATTATACGCCATTAGCAGGTTATCTACAAACTGATATCAAAACAGTTTTCAAGTCAAAATTTATTCTAGAGTGATGTTACATGTGCACATAGGACCCACCTTGTTCGAATGAGCTTCTGAATCTCGTCCATGAATTTGTCAGGTTTTGGATGGTTTCTGCTTTAATTGTTTTTGATGAGTACAGAATACCATCCCAGAGCTGTTGCTTAGATGTGAACTGCCTCCCTCCATCATAGACTTCTCCTTTTCATGATGCTCAGAGGTTCTCAATGGGGTGAGGTCAGGGGAGCATTGGGGGCCACACCATAATGTTTGTACCCTTTATGCCCATAGCAGCCAGGATGCAGATGTGTTATTTTGCAGCATGAGACGGTGCATTATCATGCATGAAAATGATCTTGCTGCGGAATGCACGTTCTTTTGCTTGAACCATGGCAGGAAGTGCTGTTTGAGAAAAACTCCAATACATTATGAGTTCATCTTTACTCCTTCAGGGATCCTAAAGGGCCGGACATCTCTCTCCCCATTATTCCAACCCAAAAACTTTACTTATCTCCTCCTTGTGGTGCCGTAGCATGGTTTGCATGGGGTTGTCCAACAACCAGCCATCCTCCTCACTCCATCCATCAGGTCCGTCGAGTGTTGCACGGCACTCATTGTGAAACAAAAACAGTTTGATAGTCAGTTCTTCATGTATTGTTTGGCACACTGGAGCGTTTCTGCTTGTGTTGCAGTGGATAGAGGAGGTCGACAGAGATGGCTTACGCACAGTGCAAACCTGAAGGACCTGCATCTTGTGTTCGGGGACGTTAGGAGGCAACTGCAGCTTCAAATACTTGTTGCTGCCTATGGACAAGGCATTTTTGCAGCTGCTCTTTTAACATTGACATTAATGCCTGGTTGGAAAGAGTCTCCTCCAACTTTCACTTATCAGGCACGAACACGTGTGTGCTGTAATCCAGCTACATACTTCTTGAATGTGCGATGATCACGATGAAGTGTCTGGACATGTTATTGTAGTCATGCCTTGACACTAACACACTCCATCAATTGTGTTGCTTCTCAGCAGTCGACTCATCCTTTTTCTTTCCCATTTTGGCTGAAAATGTAGGCTGCTTATTAATGTGGACAGCTTCTTAAGTAGTCTTGCCTTTAATTGGAACACTGCCAAAACTAATTAGCCAGGTGTCTGCAAATGCTTTCAGTGACATAAAGAAGCCCTGACACACATTTCATCAATGAGTTTAAATGAAAAACAAAAAAAATCTACCTTATCACTCCTAAACCTTTTTGCATAATAATTTGGAACAACAAGTGTAGGGTTACTTGTAAGGGGCTTGTTCACACGACGTTTTTGTGATCGTTTAGGATTCCGTTTTGCGGATCCGTAAAACGGATCTAACAATTGTCAGTGTGATTAACATTGAGTTCAAAGGCAAAAGCGCATCGCTGTTCCCACGGGAGATCACCGATGCGCTTTTGAGAGCTCTTCTGCACTGCGCTTTTGGCATCCGCTTTAAGAATTGACATGTCAATTCTTACTGCGTTTTACGCAAGTGAAAGCCCATAGGAGATAATGGAGTGCGCTTTTGGCACCTGTCCAAAAGCGCTCCACCTCCGGGTACGTATCACCTGCGCTTTGCATCCTGAAAGTGGATGCAAAAAGCGCAGTGGGCGGCCGGCTGGGGATCGCAGGTGAGCGGCGGGCGATGGATGGGAGACGAGGTGCTGCGGGGAGAGAAGAGGTGCAGGGCTCGGCTGTGCTGCAGGGAGAGAAGAGGTGCAGGGCCGCTGTGCTGCGGGGAGAGAAGAGGTGCAGGGCCCGGCTGTGCTGCGGGGGAGAAGAGGTGCAGGGCCCGCTGTGCTGCGGGGAGAGAAGAGGTGCAGGGCTCGGCTGTGCTGCGGGCTCGGCTGTGCTGCGGGGAGAGAAGAGGTGCAGGGCCCCGGGTGTGCTGGGGGAAGAAAAGGTGGCGGGCCCCGGGGTGTGCTTTCGGGGAGGGAAGAGGTGCGGGGCTCGGCTGTGCTGCGGGGAGAGAAGAGGTGCGGGGAGAGAAGAGGTGCGGGGCTCGGCTGTGCTGCGGGGAGAGAAGAGCTGCAGGGCTCGGCATAGACGAGTAGGAGTTTGCTGCCGGCGCCGCCCCCTGAGAGCAGGAGTGTGCCGCGGCCGGGCTCGGCATAGTCGAGTAGAGTTTGCTGCCGGCGCCAGGCACAGCTGTGCCTGGGTCAGTGGAGTCGGGCGCAGGGGAGAAAAATGAATGGAGTGTGGGGCGCAGAGGAGAGACTCTTCTGAAAACGTATCCGTAAAGCGGATCCGTTAAACGCAAGTGAAAAGCATGCAATAAGGATCCACATAAAGTATCACCTCTTGCGTTTTTCGGATCCGCTTTACGGATCCGTTTTCCCTCCTCAAAAACGGATCCGTAAAAAGGATCCAAAACGCCGTGTGAACAAGCCCTAAGACAGCCCTTTCAAGTCAGACCCTCTGCACTGTTACAGATCAATTGAAAGATCTAGTGAGCGTGGGAGCTGCGTTGCTTGTTGGATCATTCTGCTGATTAGTGGCGTCTGTGTTTTAGATCCCAACCAGTCCTCTGTTAATGGACTCCTAAAAATAGATTGGAAGTCGTAGACAACAGCTTTAAAGAGTTTGTAACGGAGTTCTAAATTACTGTGGACTATATCAACACTGTCCTGTTATTAGCACCTCTTAGGGCCAAGCAGCTAAGGATATGTTCACATGGTAAAATTTCGGCACGCATTTCACGTCGTATATGCGCTCTAATATGGGCGAGATGCGCGCCAAAATTATGGTAATCCACAGTTCTCATATAGAACTATGGATTACGCCTCCTCTCCCCGATCGTATTGCACGTGCGGGGTGATAAGTGACATGTCAATTAATTGCGGTGAATACGCGCCGCGAGTAATGAATGTCTATGCCCCCAAAACTGCCCTCCCCGCACGTCGCGGGAGTGTGCAAATATCAGCGCGACTCCCGAACACCCGGCGCAATTGCGGCCGTACTGTACGCACCGCAATTACGTCATGTGAACATTCCCTAAGGGGGAGATAGAAAGGTCTTTTAGCGGAGTCGGCGCTGGTGACTGTTTTTATGATGACCATGATTTACACTGACTTCTGTGTACTTGTTTTCTCCTGTCTTCTCTTTTTCATCCTAATGCACATTTGCTTTTTTTTTTTTTTTTTTTTAATATATATAAAGGGAATGGTGACAGCAGGGAAAACAGGAAGCCTCGGAAAGAAACCAGGTATGTAGCTAGTGCTTTAAAAGCTTTAGACCCTGAGGGTCCAGACTAATGTCAAGGATCTATTCATGTTATATGTGATATGATAAAGAAATGAATATTTTAAGCGCACAATCTGTTTATAAGGTATTTAAAGACAACCTGTGTCTGTTTTAGTAAATACTCATGTTTCCTATGAAATAACAATACATCCATGTTCACACTGCGTATAGCAGCACGTGCCTATACGCCTGCTATATGGCCAGCGCGAACTTCCAACAGCACTACATCCAGGCCCCCCATTCACTTTCCATTCGCCTGGTCATGACCTATTGCTTCTTTTTACAGGCGCGGACTGTGTGGCGGGGGAATACTTAGGGCATGTTTACACGGCTGTTGCGGCACATTCGGTTTGTGCCGCAAAAATTGTGGGTGTTTTAGAAGTACAATGGCCGCGATCCCCTTGACCCTTTACTTTCCCCGGCGCTTATGCGCGGGGAAGTGTGGTTTTTTATTCTTTTCTCTAACGCGAATTGTACGCCAGGGACAACATGGGGTAATCATAGCGCTGTGAGAGCTATGAATTACCGTATTTGTGAGGCGGAATTCAGGTGTAGTGCAGCACAATGCACCGTTTGAACATACCCTTAGGGTTATCATAGCACTCCTGGTGAGGTAAGGCTTTATTTTTGGACCAACCTGGCCAACCAGCTTAAATTTTTTTTGGGACAACCCCCTTTTTGATACACTTGCCCCAAAATAAATTAATGGCCCACCCGTTTATCTAAAATGAATAATTGTTTCTAGTGCCCATTAAAAAAAAAAAAAACCTCCTTTACATCCTTTACCTACCCCCATTCTAGCGTTGGCTCACTTCCTTGCAGCAGCAGTCCTGTCACAGCTCCATGTATTTGAGCTCTTGACCTTGGCTGCATCTCCTCCCTACCATTTTTGGCATATATATGTGTGTGTGTGTGTGTATATATATATATAATTTTTTTTTTTTTTTTCATTTGCTCATTATTTGCTTTTGCAACCATTTCCTTTCTTCCTTTTTCCTTTAACTTTGTGTTTTTTATAAAAAGGTCCCCGAAAAACCAAAAACTCAGAAGAAAACATACCCCCAACTATACAATTTATTTTGTATGGAATGTTGTTATTTCCCCTGAAAGGGCTTGTTCACACGGAGTTTTCACCCCATGTTACAACGTTTTGACGTCTTGGGACCACGGGAGGGGCCCCCTACCCGGTTAACAATTGCATGAGTTTATCAGCGGGCATAGGAAAAAGCGCGGGTTCGATGGGGATCGCGCTGGCGTTTCAAAAGCGCCCGGGTGTTTTTGAAAAGAATCGATGTCATTTTTTGCAAGACGCCCCGAGGGCGCTTTTAAAAAACACAGCGGGATCCTATCTGAACGCCACTGCATTTATAATAGCCCGCCCTGATTATCTCACTGCAATTGTTTGATCCCTCTTGGGGTCCCCTTGTCGGTCCAGAGAGGATTACAAAAGGTTGAACCAGAGTGAAAATCTGTGGAAACAAGCCCCTTTTGAACTGTAAATAAACTTTTTTTGTATATAGACCCCTTTTTGTATAATCCCCTTTTTGAGTTATTTAAAATAGCGTTTTTGTGTGGATTTTTACTTTTTTATCTTTTCTGAATATCTTTGAAATATAAACATGTCATGTTTTTTCTTCTTCCCGAAATTGCCCAGGTTATCGCCCCCTATACGGCCACTGGGCCAGAACAGCTGACATTGGCGCCTGGTCAGCTGATTCTCATCAGGAAGAAGAATCCGGGAGGCTGGTGGGAAGGTGAACTGCAGGTCAGTATTAAAGACAAACTCAGACTTGCACATTATAAAAAAGAGAAAAATATCCTTTGTTGCTTTCCCGAAAAAGTACTTTGAAAATGTGGAAACAGGTTATCTTGGGGTTTTAACATCCTGAAAGGGTTAAAATTGATAGGATGGTGTATCCATGAATGGAAGGAAAAGCAGAGTGGGATTTTAGGGTGGGGTTATATTTGAATTTTGAAGACACCATCCTAATGTAGTGGAAATTTTCTGTCCCAAAAAAATAAACATGCTGCAGATTTTCAAATTCTATTGTAAAAAAAAACACGGTCTCATTCAGTTTTCTTGTCGGGTTGTTTGTTTCTTTGCTACCTCCCTGGGAGGAGCTGATGGGGGGAAAGTGTGGAGTCTGTGATGGAGGTTTATTGATTTGAAACAGG